>CABFVX010002876.1:79546-101242 GCA_902151425.1 Timema shepardi | reverse complement strand
ATGTGGTATAATGGTCAGAGTTCTTGGCTACAGACATAGAGGTCCCTGATTTGATTCCCGACTCTTCCAGATATGTTTGTGAAGTAAGTTGGTCTGGAACGAGGTCAGCTCAGCCTCGTGAAGACAAATGAGGATATACTTGATTGGAAAAAAAAAGCAGTTCCGGTATAGAAAACTGAGATCAACGGCCACGGTCTGACCACAAGACACTATGTCAGCAACAGTTGGGACCATCTTCTCCAACAGACGGTGGCCGCTCGGTTGATATGGCTCTTTTGTAGGCTGATGTCATGGAGGTTTATTATTTTTTAAATTCATCCGTCAGTTGTATTCTTGATCTTCCTGGAACCCTTTCTTCTTTTCATTTTCCCCTCTACGACGTCAATCAATAAGCCATTTACTCTCATATTTTGACCCATCCATTTTGTCTTTCTTCGTAGAATCACCTGCAAACGGTTCTCTTTTAATTCGCTCATATTAGAACCTCCTTCATAAAATCACCCGAACTGTACACTTTATCCTAAATACAGTAGCTCCATGTCTTCTTTGGTGCTGATTGACAGCTCACAGCTGACTTCTGAAGTCAACATTTAGGTATATACCTAAATTTAGACTGTCAAAAGTGACAGCTGCTAAACACATGTTTTTGCAGATCATCCGGTTCCGCGTAGGGAAACGTAATTTGGTCTAGTAACTTTTTTAATCTGTCAGTCAGCACCAAAGAAGCCACGAGGCTACTGTACTCACCTCCAACACCGCCTCTCACAGTTTTCCAATGTATCTATTCTAATTTTCCCTCAGGGTCCATGCAGAGCGATTCAGAGGGACCCACTCTCTATACAGGGTGTCAGCAGTTCTCTCTCTGTGTGTGTGTGTGTGTTGGGTATAATACTCCTTGCTTGTCATTGGCTGTCGCGGGTGGAGGGGTTTTCCACCTCGCTTCCTGAGTTTTATCCAATTAATTATGTCTGATTGAGCCGTATTGAGCCGTGCCTGGTTTTGCTCTGTGATTCAAACCTACAGATCACACGAGGCTCTAGTTTTTACTATCTCCTTCTCTCTCGTTACATGGTCACGAAATGTAACTACGCTGTCAAAAATGAAGACAATTCAGGCCATTGCGGTGTTGTAAAAAAAAACTATCGTATTTTAATCATTTCTATTTATAACTTTAAGTATTGGTATCGAAATAATAAACGGCAATTTTAAGTACAGTAGCCCCATGGCTTCTTTAGTGCTGACTGACAGCTGACGGCTTTGAAAAGTTACCAGACCAAATTATGTATCTCTACGCCGAGCCATATGATCTACAAAAACACGTGTTTAGCAGTTGTCACTTTTGACAGTCCAAATTTAGGTATATACCTAAATATTGACTGTCAGAAGTCAGCTGTGAGCTGTCAGTCAGCACCAAAGAAGCCATGGGGCTACTGTATCATGCTTTTAGCGTTTATTTTATGAACAAAAATGTTGATATATATTTTTTTCTATAGGCTATTCTTTTAATTTGTGTAGTTATCATTAATAAAGCGGTTTCCAAAATAATTTAAATTTCCGAAATCAACCCACAGTAAAACTACCCTTAATTTTAGAGCTAGAATCAAAATCACTATATGGCTGCGAGGTATAAGCAGATAACATTTAAATATTAATTTTGAAAGAAATCCATCAGTTTCAAATGTAGTGCCAGGGGCAGGCAAACAGATTTGAAAATTTCCATTTTAAAGTTTGGGGGCCGATAAAACTTCAAGATACATCTATCTTACTGCCGAGGCATGAAAGTTTTCACGATTACAATAATGTATCTATATGATAAAGTTAAAAACCTTATATTTCGATTCTAGATTGTCTGCGTGGGCAAACATATTGGTTAGACTTGTGTAATTCAACGACCCCTCAAAATTCCGGACCCCGATGTCGAGATGCGGTATATTGGATCGTCAACTACGCCTTAATTTTGACGGCGTACCTTTCGAACTCGGGACCTTAATGATGAGATGTTGTTTGACCATTGGATCGTCAACTCTGCCTTCAGTTTGACGGCATACCTTTCGAACTCGGGACCTTAATGATGAGATGTTGCTTGACCATTGGATCGTCAACTCTGCCTTCAGTTTGACGGCGTATCTTTCGAACTCGGGACCTTAATGTTGAGATGTTGCTTGACCATTGGATCGTCAACTCTGCCTTCAGTTTGACGGTGTGCCCATGCTCATGACAGGCAGGTTCTATTTGTCGGGTTCTCTTGTTTTTTTCTTCCGCGTTTATCCAGGTGAATCATTCGACACCTCGCTACCGCCTGGCTGTCATTAAGGTCTCTCTCTCTCTCTCTTTAGAGGCTATTATTATTATTATTATTATTATTATTATTATTCTATTTCTAAAGGTAGCAGCGTCACCAAAAAAAATTCCTTCTTTTCATTATAGTGTACCTATACAAACTTTAAATTTAATAAATAGCTAAAAATTACCTTAATATCTACATACGCCGTAATCTCCATATCCTGTGTCCTTAAGTCCGTGGTTTACTCCGACTCCTTAGTCACGTGATGTTGCATCAACCAACGAAAAAGTTGGTTCAATCAATTTCGTCGAATATAGGGGATGTATAAAAGGTTCTATGAAATATAAGGGATGTATTAAAGTTTGCTCTGAAATATAAGAGATGTAAGATTGCTAAGAAAGTTTGAAAAACACTGACGCAGTATCTATGTTTTTTCTTTAAGGTCATTCGAGAATAAGAATTACTAAGTGTTTTTTTAATTCATTAACAAGCGGGTGGCCGCTTTACCTGGGTGAGTTGTGATTATCTGACCCTCTCTCTCGGCCTGGCATATTACGTTCTGCTAGGCAGTGTTGTCTCTACACTCGATACAGTCAAATAAATACATTTAACGAAATAGACCTATCCTTTAATACTTAGATACATACTTATATATATATACACACACACATACATATGCATACAGGCACATACATATTATACAGACACCTACATACATACACACATACATACAGACATACATACATATACATACATACATACATACTTATACATACATACATACATACATATATACATATATATACATACACACACAAAATTAACGAGTGGGGTTAAGTTGAAAAAACAAATTCATTCCAAATAACGACATTGTGTAGGGAACCTACTACAAAATTAGATAAAATCGAATTATCGGGGTGTAAAATGAACGGTGTTCATATATAATTAAAAATGATGTAATTTTACAATTTTTAAACTGCTTAGACATTGAAAATTACTTGTCTTTAACAAATTATAAATATTTCATTGTGTAAACCTCATAAGATGGTCTAGTTATACTAAATTTCAGCCTCATACACTAATTACTTTACCTTAGCAATGGTGCATGAAAAGCATAAAATAGCAGGTTTGACGCGTCAACTGTAATTATTTGAAATCATTTAAATCACTATTTATAGCTCATAATTATACACTTGTTAAAATTTTGCAGTAAAATCTTAGCTGTCGAATGACCTTAAGAACTAATTTGCGTGGTTTTGTTTCTTCATTACCAACTTTATAAAACTTTGCCCACAATTTTCTCGACTTCTCCCGTCATTCCAAACAGACCCTCTCAATCCTGTTACTTTGTTGTTTTATTACTGTCGAGAGAGAGAGAGAGAGAAAGAACCACGAAACTTTAATAACGATCCGCGACTCGCAGCGTCCGGTTAATTCCTACGCAATTATAATCGACCTTTTTTTATTATTATTAATTTTATTTGTTTTCATTCCTCGTTTCTTCTGCGGCGGTTGGTTTCTACCTGTCGAGTTCTGGAAGGCACGAACGGACAATTCTTTGTGCCAATGAGTATCACATCCTGTCCTTAATTACGGGTTAATGAGCGGGTGTCTTTAGGGGCCTTCGAACAGCCGCGAGGGTTTCTAGGAGTGTAAAGGAGGGGTCGTCGCCGTCCTGATTGAGTTTCTGAACCGTTACCTAGGGAATGTCCCACTCGTATAGAGCCGACTGCCGGCTCCTTCTTTTGATACACTTAAGGTGAGAGTGTAGGGGACGCGAGAAAAGTCCAATGTTTTGCAGGTTTTTTTTATAAAAAATACTAAAGTTGTTTTTTTGTTAAAAGAAATCAAATTGGACCAGTAGAAACATAGTTTAATTTTCTTTACATGGTGACCTCAACATTGGTTGAAAATCTGTCGAGGGTGTCCTAGAATTTAATAACAATTTTGTTCCTCTTAATTTAAAAAGTTTGTCATCTAATGCCGCTATGTTCGTGACAGATAATCAACAACTGTTGATATTACCATGTGAAGAAAATTAAACTCTTGTGTTTCTACTGGAGCAATATTTTATTTACTTTGGTCGAATAAATGTTTTGATGTAAAAAAAAACTGTAAAAAACATTGACCTTAACTTGAGTTCCTTACATCCCCACCTTAACTAAAATTTCATATAATTTGTTTCTTGACTTGCTTTGGTGGCCGTATGGTCTAAACTCTAAAGCGTCACCCTCACATTAGATTAGATTGCCAATGACAGGGATATCGGGGTTAGAATATCGGTCAGGTGTGCTGGGGGTGGTTTCTTCCTCTCCCACCATGCAAATGCGGGTACACTTAATCTAAGTTCAACCTTCCTCATCCTTTACTCATTAGCGAAATTAGTAGGCTACATAATGCGTATAACCGGAGAGGGTAGTAATACGCGGTGCTAAAAAAAATTGTTCCTTTTTACTGAGTCATAGGCCTTTTTAAAATCTATGTATAATTATTGATGTACTGTCTTATTTAAAAAATAATCATTACATCCACCACACCTTCGTTCCACCAATATTTAAATGTTGTCTGTAAGAAGAATATTTCTGCATCCATGACCGGATCTGGGTCACTTTGAACCCCTGTGTTTTCATGAGGTGACGGCGGGCGCCCATTTTAAGGGGGCTTGAACCCGAAACTTGTAAGCTCCGTTTGAACTAGTGCTTTTCGTTGTGTTGATGGCATAATTTCCCTCTTTAAAAAAAAAATTGAGAATATACTATTAATTTTTTTTTTAGGAAGAGCCTTTTAGAAAATACAAATCGTTTTATTGCGGTCAGCATTTATAACATTTTTACTACAATATTATTATTTTATAGGTATTTATAATATCTAATAAAAGTGACAGCTGCAGATTACATAACTTAACGTATGAATACGTAAAAGTAGATCTTTTTTTTTTAGCTTTCTTTTAGAATAGTACTGTATTTTTAGTTAAGTATCCGGGATATACGCAATTTAACTATCTTACACTTCTGAGGCAGAGATGATGAAGCTAAAATTAGAGAAAATATACCGACATTTTCTTGGAAGGAGGGTAGGAAACCATTAAGTACAGGCTACCCTCAGTACAACCGACCTGGTTTCGAACTCTGATCTTCTCTTCATTGGCAATATAGTCTATTACCAGAGTTATGCTTTAGACCTATGTTTGGCAACCTCTTTGATTTCCTGGGCCGTATGGGAGTAAAAGAAAAATGGGTGGTCTGGTTTGAAAAAAAGGTTAACTTTATATTATTTTCTCACTAGCAGAAATACCCGGCACTGCCTCAAATCAAACAGAAAAAAATCTCTTCGAAATAATTTTAAAAAATCGTTAAATTTCAGCTTTGAGGCGCACAGATTCTTGTACATGGGCTATTAATTTTAAAATTTCAGAATATCTGCGTGTGATAAATATCACATAATGCTCGTGACCGACACATAAACTCTTCATTTTATTAATATAGATCTTCACCCCTGACAAGACATGTATTAATCACAACTTGTGAGTGTGTGGAATGCCAGGCCTCCACCGTGGTTCGGATCCCACGTTAAAATGTAGGTCCTCCATTTCATCTCACCATCAACCTAACGGTGACCTGGTGGTCTAGGGGTAAGGGGTCGGACTTCTGTGCTGGGGTCCGGGGTTCAATCCTCGGTCCCAGCACAGATTTATTTGATTTCCAAACCCTTCCTTCACTTCTGACAAGACGTGTATTAATCACAACTCGTGAATGTGGGGAATGCCAGGCCTCCACCGTGGTTCGGATCCCACGTTAAATTGTATGGTCCTCCATTTCATCTCACAATCACCCTACCATTACACATTAGCGTAAGTGCGTATAACCCGAACGGGTAGTAAGGCGTGGTGATAATAATAATAATAATAATATTAATATAGATAAAGTAATTAGTTTATTATGAACACCAATGCTTGTTTGCTCGCGGGGCATAGCTTTCCAACCGATATACTTATACCATTCGGCCACCGAAGCGGGCAACTTTTTTTTAAATTTACAAAGTATCTCTAACAAAACGTTTTGAAAATTATTATTATCTTAACAAACACACTCAACCCGCCTCGGTGGCGTAGTAATCTAACTCGCTGGTTTCGTGCTGAGCCAGACTACCGAGGACGGGGAGATCGAGCTTCTAATCTCGGTCAGGTGAACTGGGGGTTGGTTTTCCACTCTCCCTCCAAGCAAATGTAGGTTCACTTCCTCTAAATTCAACCTTCCCAACTCCTAACCCATTATCGTAATTAATACTTAAGCGTATAACACCAACGAGTAGTGAGACGCGGTGCTAAATAATAATAATAATAATAAAACAAGAACTTTACAAATTACTATGCCTCTTTTTAATGCTTCCATTTTAAATATTTTGTTGTAAAATTATTTCTCCTGCCAATAGCAGTTCATAATTAACTATCATTTTTACCGCTTATCGCTGATTCTACTACGAACAGACATTGTTTACACCCTGGCGACGACTGTCTTTTATCTACCACATTTGTCCGTGGGTCCGTTCTGCTATCAAATTATTACTGATCTTGAGACGTATCTCTGTATGCTTTTTAGATATACTCTGCTATGCTACGTTAGCTTGTAAGTCGGTGTCCGGTGCACTGATTAAGGCACCAGCTTTGTCGGTGGATGAAAGGTCGGGGCTTGAATCCCAGCAGAGTTAAACCTACCTAGGTAATCCTCCCCCCCCCACCCCCCATTCTTTTAAACTGCTTTCCCATGCTCCCTTCATGCAATTGGGGCATATTTATGAATTCCACCTTCGTAATCTATACAACATTTAAATATAAATATGCTGATATCCCGGACGGGTATTATGACGAGAGCGTGAATAAATAATCAATCACACGCCTACCAAACTAAATACTGTTTCGTACAAATTGTCCAATCTTTTTTACCTTGTTTCAAGACATATTTTAATTGTTCACGAGATGTGTTTATCTAAAAAACGTCTTATCTGAATGGTAAATTCAAATTTGGTGTAAATTATACTGGTCTCTGGGACCGAGTGCCCTTATATCATGTTCACCTTCATTAATACGCGTTTGCCCCCTTCTCGGCCCATTAGCACACATATCTGATCACCTTGACATTCGGAGAGGAGCAACAATTAATTCTGTTTACCGTGCTCTACGTCTTAACCGCTTGTCCGGTCTGTCCGCATATTTAACTTACACTGGTGGAATAGAGACGAGGCTGGTAGAACTTGGAATGAATTCACCGGCATTTACGTAGCGGGAGAATTAAAAGTTGTAGTTTACATGGCGGGGATTCGAACCCTCTCACCCTCCCATCACCGGCAAACCGGACCAAACGAATGAGTTTGGCGCCCCATCCCGCGTGCCCACCTATGCGAATCTCTCTAAGGGATCATATCCCTACTGAGCTATCTAATACACTAATTACTTTACTTACACGGATGAGAGTTACGCGGATTCATAGACACGTGGTTGTTGATGCTTCGTCTTACGACTAGCAACGCCATCTACAAAGTGGCACTTTAAACATAATATATGACGTTCCTTGTGAAATGACGCACGGCCTTTATCTATGGCTGTGTCCTGCGAGTGAAACTACGTATTACTGATTGTAATGAAGATATAATCCGTAAATATATCTTGAAAAATGTAAAAATGACGAGAATACGTGTACTTTCAATTGTAATTTGACTTACGCGGTTTTTAACTTCCGTGTAAGCCTATGAAACAAATTAATCGCGTAATTCGGGAACTTATTGTGTTGAGTTTAATCCTCTTATTTCAGTGGTACGCGGTGGACCGAAGCAAACTCCCGGAACCTGTGTTGTCCCGGTTCCTCCAGCTGAGTCCCGACCACGAGACTGAGCAATTCCTGGAGGAAGCCGTCCACAAGTCTGACTGGGTGTTCACCCAGCTGTGGCACTCCGTGGCCAGATCGTTTCTTGGCTTCTTCATGACTCAAACCTCCATCAATGGGTGAGTGCATCACTCGACATAGCTCTTGTCTTTCTCTCTCCACAAGTTGGGGTATTCGTGCATCTTTTGAAGCAAATATCCATCATTGGGTGAGTTTATCGATAGATATAGGTCAAGTCGTCCTCTTTTCGGCGTTTGATACCTTAGTCTATCGCCTTTGAATACATCAGATCCGGTCGGTGACCTGGCGGTCTAGGGGTAAGGTGTCAGACTTCTATGCTGGCGGCCGGGGTTCAATCCTCGGTCCCGGCACAGATTNGTTCGGATCTCACGTTAAACTGTAGGTCCTCCATTTCATCTCACAATCACCCTACCATTACACATTAGCGTAAGTGCGTATAACCCGAACGGGTAGTAAGACGCGGTGCTAATGATAATGATATATCAGATCCGTAAATTAGCGAGTCAAATTTAGTTGAAATGTGATAACCGCACTATGAAGTAATCGAACCCAAGGACCTTTGCTTCTAATATTACGGCAATGACCACCTAATAAGTTGTCATTCCTTATTCATGTGCATTACTTTTTTTCGTCCTTCTGGGCTTTCTCATATTTACATTAATGGGTTGTATGTGAGTAAGGTAGAATTAAGAGCAAATATACCCTCATTTATGTGGATAAAAGTGAGAAACACACCATAAATACACCTGGCTGGGAGTCGAACACTGATCTTCCCGTCACTGTCGATGTTGATCCACCCGCCGTGGCCACCGTTGTCGGGGTTTCAAACAAATCAATCACAAATTGTCCAAGACACATTTTATTTGTGTCGGTTATTGAAGGGGAACGTTAGTTCTATTCATCCTTCTCCCTTAGATTAGGTATTATTCAAGTCGCTAATCACGTCACGCTAACGCTATAGAGTGCTAATTAAGTGTATCATCTCTGCACTTTTGTAAACCTTTCTAAATGTTTACGTCAAGCTATGTAATTGTGCAAATCAGATGCCATTCGGGTGGAGGTTTATGTGTGTGTGTGAGAGATGTTCTTGGAGGATTTCAAGGCCGCATAATTTTTATCTCCCTCCTCTTTCCCGATCTTTAATTTTTATTGGCCAATAATAGGCTTCGGGATTGGCGTCTTCAACTTTCGGGGTCACCTCATCCAAGGTGAGACGCTAACTAATCAAGTGCCCTTCGTGTATTGATTGATAAGCAGGCATGTTACTCATCTTGCATGCACGGGAGGGCAGACGGGCCGGGATAAGTAATGAGAAGGATTGGATACTTCTGGTTGGTCACCGATGGACTCGCTTAGGTTTGAAATCGGAAACTTCTCTTGCCCCTCACTCTTTATCTCTCTCTTTGTCACCTTGAATGGAAGTGTCATTGTGATACACACACACACACAGGTTAGCACGTGAATACAGGCGTCAGTCTCGTCTCGTCTCGTCTGGTTTGACCTGTGACTTAAGAGATCGGGTTTCGAAATCCGTCCGGTAATTAATGTTTTATTTCACGTTCTCTTCTGCGAAAATGCGGGTACACTTTATCTATCTCTTTACCTTATACGTTCCTATCCCATTAGTGTTATTATGTGCCTAGTCTGGATGGGTAGTAAGACGCAAAGTGCGTGTTTTTGTTGTTCATGAATTTTCAGTCGACATACGTTAACTTACAAATATATTTTTAAAAGGTCATTTCTGTTTGTAACCTTTACATTTACTGCGAAGATAAACAAAAATTAATGTTGACTTTATTTTTTTTAATATAGTGTTTTGAATAAATGAAATATTAATAAATTATTTCATAAAACTAAGATATTTGGAAAAAAGATTGGGGTGTTGCTGCTTACAGAAATAATTTTAATTCTTTTTGTAGAGTGAACAGAAAATACTAATGAAATTATATCATTTTATTTTTTTGAAGATGGCATAACTCAATACATTACTTACTAAAACAATAATAGGTTTTGAGTATGAATTTATTGTTTACCAAACTTTTCATTTGTAATAGAAATTTAAAAAAAACTGGTGTGGTTGTATTTTTATCTATAGTTAATTTCCTTACCGACTTTTTCCTAACCGTGTGATGCTGGTGCATTTTCTCCCAATTATTATTCTCATCCGCAACTCGTTAAATTATTTTGTAAATATCACTGGTATCAAACTTAATAAATATAATAATTATTTCGACTGATGTTTATATGTATTTTATAAAAAAAAATTAACGTTAAAATAAACATATTTCTCTATCAGAAACTCGACATAACATTTTAATGTATCAAGGTAAATTAAGTTTCTTGTTAACTTTGATCTTTTTTCTTTCTTTAGTATTCCTACAGTCGTGTATTCTTTTATAAGTAGGTTTATATAGTTTATGTCGTGTAATGTATCAAGCGGAATTACTAAATATAGTTTTATTATCTCTTCGAGTCTTTCATTTTGATGTGCGTTGGTCTAATTTTTGTGTTACATATTTTATCATAAAAAAACAGAGTTTAGTTAATGGCGTCTTTAGAATGACAACTTTGGGTGGAGGGAGAGGCTTTTAATAAATAAGCCATCTTGAAATTAGGTTATTATATTTATGACGAACGTATTATTCTTGCGAGTTAACAAGCGCACTCTATACTAGCGTAGTGAAACCGTTTATAAAAACTCTTATTTCTCGAATTGAACTAAATAAATTATTTTTGTTCTAATTTGTACTATTACTACTATTCGAGGTATTTAACGTTCCTTTAGGAACCGACTGGTTATATCAGAACACGACATATAAACTAAGTCTCATCGCTGTGAAAGGGAAAACCTGTATTTCATCAATGGTAAATTTGTCGGCTCTGCCGGGACTCGTAACCGGGAACCTTTAGCTCAGCAGGAAAACACGCTATCGACTACGGTTCCGGACAACTAACCACTGGGAAGACTGGGCGCTAGGGTAAATTATTTTTAAAATGTTTTAATTGTTAGGTTAGGTTAGGTTAGGTTTGATTAATCTTTACGTGGTTTATTTTTTTTAAATCGTGGCTTTTTGTCTTATTAAAAAATCTCAAATTTTATATCAAGTAGTTTAATTTTATAAATATCCACAAATTAAATTTCCTCTGTTATGATTTATTTTAAACAACTCCAAAAATGAATATTTAAGTAAAAAACCATTATTCCGCTTTTACATTGGCGCCCAGTTGTCTTGGTGCCCAGTTTACGAGAGCCCAGTCGGCGGTGACCAGTGTTGTCCTAGACCGTATCGACTAAGCTAAGGAGTCGGACTACATTTAGGTTCTTCAGTGTTGGTAAGGTTCCACCACCATTCAAACTTAGTCGTTCAAGGTCGTCACGATTGCTTGGCGATAGATCGAGATATCAAAACTTTTACATCACAGGGGAAGAGAATTTCTTGGGAAAAGGGTTTTATTCTAATGCCGATGTATCAACACATCCGGTATACTGCAGATCCGACGTTAGTGATCCATTCAAACACCGGGCGCTGTAGTCGATACGTGAGTGTGAGAAGAGAACTCATTCGATAAGGTTTCAGTTGTCGACATCCTAGGGGGGAATTAAACTGAAGATGGCATTTTAAAACGTATGGTTTGTAGAAAATAGGACCCTGGCTCCTTCCCTTATCCGCCATGCACGGGGCTGATGGTACCCATGTCACCACCTGGGACACAGGTTGACCCACCACGTGGCACCTTGTGTCTTCATGAAACCCAGAGAAGACGGACCACGGATTACTCCTCCCTGTCATGTTTTATTTCCCACTCCTCCTCCTCTCCTTGTGTTACGTGTTCTTCCCCGCGCATTCTTTCAGGGTAAACCTTGCGCTCGTTTTTCAATCATCCTGTTCCCCCTTTCCGCGTCTCTTGTTTAAGAAGAGGTTACCTCCTCCGCTCCTACTTATAACAGGACTTGTTACAAAAGGTTTCTCTCGTGTGTGTGTGTCCCCCTCCCCCCACCATGCTAGTATGAGCAAGAGACCTGTGTGAAAACAATTATTAGCTGTCCTCAACCACCTTGTTGGACGTGTGGGCCAAGGAGGATAGCTTACTGGAGGGGGGAATTGTGGAGGTGCTTTGTTTGTTGCAAGTTTGAATGAAGGAGGATTCTAGGAGGGTATAAGACTAGTAGGGAAACTGTAGAGATGCTTTATTTTCTTCAAGCTTAAATAAGTGTTCTAGGAGGGTATAAGACTGGAGGGAAACTGTGAAGTTGCTTTACCTGGCTCATACTTGAATAATAGTTCTAGGAGGGTATAAGACTGGAGGGAAAACTGTGGAGTTGATTTGTATGGAATAACTTTAAGCAGACAAGTTGAAAAACTTGGTGTCGCCACCTTAGTTTTTTTTTATTAAATAAGAGGCACTGTTTGTACGTTTAAATTGTAATTTAACTTACAAAAGACAAATTACTCGGAACATATTTGACTAAAAGCACGATACAAAATATATAACCCTATATAAATAAAATTTAACAAACACACAAAGTACACTTTGTTTTTCCAACAGAATAGGGCATTTTTATATCTCCACTCATTTTATAACTCTGTCAAGGTGTTGAGATAGATGTCTTATTTTTAATTTTTAAAACTTCTTGTCTTTTGATGAGGCTGAACCTGCATAATTAGCTCAGCCTCTGCGTGCTTGACTCTGATAATTGGGGGTTAAAATTCTGACTGTATACACTAAGTCCCCCCTCTCCCCCAATGGTTTCCCATTCTTCCTCCACGCAAGTTCGGGTACCTTTCCACCAAATGATGCCTCCAATGTAATTAAAATGCGTGTAGCCCGCTCATTTTCTGGCAGCTTTTATAACAGCACATCTTTTAGGACAAATCAAATATTGCTCCAGTAGAAACATAGAGTTTAATTTTCTTCACATTAGTTATTGAATATCTGACAAGATATAATAATAATAATAATAATAATAATAATAATAATAATAATAATTAGCACCGCGTCTTACTACCCGTTCGGGTTATACGCTTTAAGTACTAATTACGCTAATGGATTAGGAAGTGGAAAGGTTGAATTAGAGGAAATGAACCCGCATTTGCGTGGAGGGAAAGTGGGAAAACCATCAGTTCACCCGACCGGGATTCGAACCTCGATCTCCCCGTCCTCAGTAGTCGAGCTCAACACGACAAGCGCGTAAGCCAACTACGCCACCGAGGCGGGTATCTGCTAAGAGTATTTTGAAATTTAATGATAACTTTTCCTCTTCGTTTAAAACGTTTCTTATGTAATCTCCCTATGCGCATGATATGTATTCAACAACTGTTGAGTTCACCATGTGAAGAAAACTAAGCTTTATATTTATATTGGAGAAATATTTTAATTATTTTGGTCAAACAAATATTATGCTATAAAATTGCAAAAATACTGCCCTTAGCTCAAGTTCCCTTCAATCTCTATTTTAACGGGAGGCCACTAACCCCCTCCTAATACTAACCTCTTAGAGTAAGTCGCTAATACCCTTTATGGGGTTTTCCCATACTCTGCATCTCTCTACCTATCCGGGATTCTAATTTGTATGGAGATAGATAGAGAGAGAGAGAGTGATTACCAATACGGGGAACAATTATCTCAGAACACTTTGCAGATAATCCTAAACCTGACCTTTCCTGTCAATCGGGTCAATTTTGCGAGACTAGACTCACGCCTATGTCCGCGTGCCCACCGGTAACGGGATCTACAGTAGCCCCATGGCTTCTTTGGTGCTGACCGACAACTGACGGCTTTGGAAAGTTACCAGACAAAATTATGTATCCCTACACCGAACCATATGATCTGCATAAATATGTGTTTAGCAGCTGTCACTTCTGACAGTCAAAATTTAGGTATATACCTAGCCGTGAGCTGTCAGTCAGCACCAAAGAAGCCATGGGGCTACTGTAGTAACCTTGACAGATCGCTTGAGGAGGGATATCAAATTTGTCAAGTTTGCTAAGTTTCGGAAACAGATGCTCTTCGGTTAATGGAGATCTGATGAGCAGTTCGTACTCTACCATCATCGGTCGTCTCATTCGTGTGGGGTGAGACAATAACTGTCATTACCGGAGGTTCTTTATCCAGGACACGTGTCACTCACCTCGCCACGAGCTCACGACGACACCTGATGGTGGGTTGGCGTTCCTGTAACACACTTGGCGATTAACAATCTTACCACCTTCAGCGACGAACGGTCTTCTTAGGCGTCAATGGATTGGCCAGCTGTAGACAAGGAGACTGGGTTTCGAATTTTGGGAGGGTCTACTGAGGGTGGTTTTCCTAATCGGTTTCCCACTTCGCTTCCACGCAAATGTGGGTACGCCTCCTCTAAATTCAACCTTCTTCGTCTCGGACACATTATCGTACTCTAAATAGTACAATTGCGTTCAACCCTAAGAGGAGACGCGATGCACAAACACATACAAAATGGGGATTTTAGATGGTCCCACAAAAATTATGGGCCCGGGTGGCAACTTCTAGCTTTCGACCATTACCGAGGCCTTTGTAGTCGCGACACTCCGTGAGTCCCCGGTTGACGCCCAGAAGAAGTAGTTTTGTAGTTGATGAACGCGACCGAGCGGAGAGACCAAGTTTACCGGAACTAATAGCGCCCCTCCCTCCCCCCTGGACCTCCTCGGGGGAATATATATATTTTTTTCAATCACCGCTCATATGTGTATCTGCATACAGGATGAGTGTCATCACAGGAGGATGGCTTCCGTGACGCGACGTTACACTTCTTGATAGAAAGGAGGAGACAATGTTTATCTTCACATGTTTACGTGTGTATGTGTGTGTTGAGAATAGATGAACATTTGCCGGTAAATTTTAGTCGGAAAATTGTCCGCAACGGTGGCTTTCGGCCTACTAAATAGTTGAAGGGACTGGGTTTGGAGAACGAGGACACCTAGGGCCTATTATTATTATTATTATTATTATTATTATGTGCTCTGTCTCACGACAGGTCCATTCCTTTTGTCAGTAAACTTAAACCGCCAATGCGCTCTGTTCTCTGCATCCTCCTTCAGCTCCCAGAATATTTTCCTTTCCTTCAAGTCATCCAATATTCGAATCCTCCTCCTTCCTAAGCACCTTCTTCCCCTCAACCTTGCCTTCTATGACGTCGTGCAGAAAACAGTTCCTCCTAAAGATGTGTCCGATTCAGTTTGCTTTGCACCACAGAATCACATCCAAAATGGCTTTCTTTTCATCCACCCTTTTTAAGACTTCTTCATTTGTCATCCTGTCTGTCCACCTACCTGATTTTCTCAAGTCTCCTCCACCAGCACATTCAAAGCTATCCAAGTATTTATTTTCCGTCTATTACATATACAGTATTCATAATATACATAGGCCTAAATACATAAAATTGTATTTTAGCGAGGGATTGGAGGGTGTCAAAAACAAATACCTCTAACAAAACCTTAAAAAATGATCAAATAAAATTGACAAATGAACATTTTTAAATATAATTCTGACTATAGCCATTAAAAATTAAAAAAAAGCGTATAAAACAAGCTCAATATTTTGGAGGAGTGGTATGCAAAATTTGTTATTGAAGTTTCACGCTTATTGGAAGGTGGTATTCGTGAGTGTGTGTGTGTGTGTGTGTGGATATATTCGCATACGGTTCCTTACAAAATTAAATAGAAATGTAGCTTACTCTAAAATGTAATTATTATTTTGGAATAAAACTTCCACTCGTTTCTTTGGTCGCAGGGTCGCTACTCTCGCAGTAGGCTAGATTGCCAATGATCGGGAGATCCAGGTTCGAATCTTGGTTGGGTGTACTGGAGGTGGTTTTTACAAATTTGTTTTCCACGTTCCTTCCATGCAAATGCAGATGTACTTTTCCTATAAATATCCTAATCCCTAAAACCATGAGCCTAGTTAGTACATAAGCGTACAACCTGAACAGGTACTAAGACGCGGCACTAAAAAAAATGAACAAAAAACACTCTCCCTCCACTAATCCCCCCTCCCCCGCCCCCCACAAATTAGAAATATTCTGTAGGGCCGGTTGTACACGTACCGATAATCTCGGTGTAACTGAGATCCCATGTAATCTTATGGCAAGACTGTACACGATGCTGACACTACAACATTATCGTGGCGACCACCGACATTTTGGAGGTATGCCGGCATTCCCCTCAATAAATACACCGATATCGGTGCGCAAAACAGTTGCGCACTCGTCTATAGATGTGGCATTGTTGTTCAGTCTTTCGAAAGGTTTCATATAGTTGTGTAGTATTTTTGTAGGGTAAAAATGTCTAGGCAGCTCTAAGTATGACATTGTGACCTTGATAGAATTGGTAGAGAACAGTGTGTGTTTGCTGGACAAAACAGGGGAGGAGTTCAAGGATAGGGAGTTAAAAAAACAAGCTTTGGCTTGAGGCTTGTACTCCTTCTTGGAGTCAAACTTGATGAAACTGGACAANTCCTAAATGGTTTTCCACTCTCCCTCCGCGCAAATGCGGGTTCGCTTCCTCTGATTCAACCTTCCCAATTCCTAATCCATTGGCGTAATTAGTATTTAAAGCGTATAACCCGAACGGGTAGTAAGACGCGGTGCTAAATATTATTATTATTAAACTGGACAAAAAGGAGCAATAAAAAGTGGGCACTACTCACGAAACTGCCTGCCTCTCGGTGGCCGACAACGATCTTGTTGGTGTGTGTACAATCACCCTGGCCGGTGTCGGCGCTAACCGCCCTGATACTTCTCTAAAAGTGAGAGGAAAACAAACAAAATAACCTAGTTTTCCCGCGCCCCTCACACCCTCCTTCAAGAAATCGATTGTGTTTCATTCTTTTTTAGTCCTTTTTAATGGTTAAAGTCGAATAAATTTGTTTTATTAATCTACGCTAAACGCAAGATCTATCAAACTTGTTTCACACACCAGGAACTAAGCAGACCCAAAATTAGGTCTAATATAGTTTGGTTTACCGGTGAAGGATGTTTGAATCCCGGTCGGATGTGCTGAGAGGTTTTTTCCCCCCCCTCTAACGGCTTACCACGCTTTATTCAAGATAATGCGGCTACATCTCCTTTAAATTCTACCGTTCTCGTTCCTGGCCTAATAGTGTGCATGGTGGCTACAGACAGGGAAAACAGGGAAAACCTGGAAAAGTCAGGGAATTTTTGGATGACAGGGAAAACAGGGAAATGTCAGGGAATTTTTGGATGACAGGGAAAATAGGGAAATGTCAGGGAATTTAACTAAAAATAAGGAAAAGTCAGGGAATTAAAAAATATGTCTAAAATATCCCATTAATTTTGCAACCAAACATTAAAATAAAAGTTAATAATACCTAAATAAAATAACATTTTGATTGTTAAAATAATTGATAAAACCGTTTATTTTTAGTAGATACAACTTTTTTTAATATGTGATCAATAATCAATAAAACAAGTTATCATCCCCATCCACCTTTTAAACTAGAAAAAAGTAGTCAGGGAAAATTGAAAAATGTTACCTGGAAAACCTGGAAAAGTCAGGGAATTTTGTAAAATATGTTTTGTATCCACCCTGAGTGTGGTTAAATAAGAATAGCTTGGTTGGGTAGTAAGAAGTTAAACGTTTAAAAAAGTTTATTATCCCCCCAGAAAAAAACATTTCTTTAAAATTACTTCACTTTCTTTTAATCAAATAGTTTAATTAAATTATTTATTGTGAAAACTATTATCTGGTGGGAATTGGTTGTCTAATTCTACCTGAATTGTGTATTTTTGTTGTTGTTGTTGTTGTTGTCATGAGGAGTTTCATTTAGTTTGTAAGCCATAACGTTTTTTAAAAATAAAAATACACGAATCTCGGAGCACACACACACAAACACACAAAATACCCTTGACATTTTTCTTTTCAATAATTAATACGAGTGTTTTATTTGTGTTTTTTTTATGACGGACATGTATTATTCAACGGGAGGAATATATCATTTGGGAAGGGCCCATCCCCCCCCCCCCTCATATTTTACTGGAGAATGACGATTATTTTTCCTTATTTTTTTGTTGTTGATTAATTCTACCCTTCTTTTTTTATTGTCCGTGTTGATGTTGATAAATTAGACCTTCTATAGTTTTGAGCTGGACCTATTAATAATGGTGATAAACAATTCAACGTGCACTTTCTAAACACCGCACATGACTTTAAAAAAATAACTTCACCTAAGGGGAGCAGTACTCAATTTTTAAAATCCAACTTTCAAGCAAGGGATTTTTTCCTATCCAATAAGAGTCCGATTTTCATGGAAAGGGTCTTATTTGACAGATATAAAATTTACCAGAACCATTTTCAAGTATTCATACGTCAAGTCATGTGATCTGCAGCTGTCACTTTTGATAGACATCATCAATATTTTTAAAATAGCACTAATAATATAGTAAAATGGTAACAAAGTTTGCCGTAAAAAAAAGGATTTTCCTTCTTAAAGATTCCTATGAGTGTTGGGGTCGAACCAGAGTCCCCTTTATCCGTATTGTATCGCTCTAACCACTCTGTGCCACCGGAACAAGAAATCTAAGTCCATTCGTATTATAGTTATTTAATTTTAAGTCATTAATTGGTATTTGTTTGAAGTATTTAACGTGTACTTTCTGAACTGACTGATTAAATCAGCAAACGACTTACAAAAGAACTTAATTTTTTTAACAGGCTCAACACTTAACGCTCCTCTGGCCGTTAAATCATCATCTTGGCAGGGGTTGCCCTCCCAATTTCACCGACGATAAATTGTTTTTTGGATCTTGCCTATAGCTCGGATGGGTAGTAAGACACCGAAAAAGAAATGTCAGAAACATTTTGTCTGCGAAGGTGTAGTAGAGCAGGCATTTCAAACTCGCGGGCCGCATGCGGCCCGAGCCATGGTTTTGTGCGGCCCGTGGATCTTTAGATGAACAAACATACAAACAATGTGTTACAATCTTGTGAATGTGGGGAATGCCAGGCCTCCACCGTGGTTCGGATTCCACGTTAAACTGTAGATCCTCCATTTCATCTCACAATCATGCGTAAGTGCGTATAACCCGAACGGGTAGTAAGACGCGGTGCTAATAATAATAATAATAATAATAATAATAATAATAATAATGTGGTACAAGTAATATTTTTATAAACGTTGTAGATGGAGTGGCGTAGCGTAGTGTAGGGATACAGGGGCGGTTACCCTGGGTGTAAAATTTTAAAAGAAAAAAAATAGGCATAATAATGCAGATATGCCAAACGTCCGACTTTTCTACCGATTGAAGAGTTGGAAGACGCGATAAGATATCTGGTGAGCACAGTTGTTGATCCTGGCTTGAACTTAGAACAAGAAATACGCACAGAACAAATAGAAGCAATTGATAAACTTAAGGCAGAAATTACCAAACCTATGATACAGATGAATACGCTTCACCAACGATTTGCTTTCCTGAAAATCCAGATAGTTTTCTATACTGAAAACAATTTTTTTTTATCAATTAACAAATCCAAAACACGTGTGTTAAGTACACAGAGTTGAATGCTGCAGCTATGATGACTGAAATAGATCGCCGCATTGTCTTGTATAGAAGTCAGTCCTGATGAGCAGATTGATAATTGGACAACTTTAGATTTGCTCCGGTGGATGTACCAAGTGGAAGCTGCAAGATAGTTTGACCAACTTTGTTGTGACATTAAGAATCTTTTTAACCATCACTGTTTCATCTGCCAGTTGTGAGAGAGTTTGACCAACTTTGTTGTGACATTAAGAATCTTTTTAACCATCACTGTTTCAACTGCCAGTTGTGAGAGAGTATGACCAACTTTGTTGTGACATTAAGAATCTTTTTAACCATCACTGTTTCTACTGCCAGTTGTGAGAGAGTTCGACCAACTTTGTTGTGACATTAAGAATCTTTTTAACTATCACTGTTTCAACTGCCAGTTGTGAGAGAGTTCGACTAACTTTGTTGTGACATTAAGAATCTTTTTAACCATCACTGTTTCTACTGCCAGTTGTGAAAGAAGTTTCTCAACACTTACATTAATTAAAATGTATCTGAGGTCTACAATGATCCAAGAAAGACTGTATAACCTAGCGATACTATCAATTGAAAGAGATTTCAATGTAGAGCTCATCAATATTGTTATTGGAAAATTTGCACAAATTAAAACCAGGTGCTTTAAATTAAATTTAGTATACTATAATTAAATTAATTTACTTTAAATACATTGGTATTTTCTTAAAATACAATCTATGTATTTGTGGGGTAAGGGGTTCAATACTGGACTGGTGTAAAAGACTCAGTCCATAGTCCATAGAGAAGGGGGCACAATATTTCCCTTGTCCCAGGCGCTGGAGACACGCTCTACGCCACTACACAATTTGAGATTGAAATTTGGAAATGGAAATTATTTGGTGAAATTTATCAATGGAGTTTAGTCATAATTTATTGTATTTTGTTATTTTATAAGTGTTTTATAGGTAACAATACACACAAAACTTACAACGGCAGATCACTTAACTTGACGTTTGAATATTTATTTATTTATTATTACTTTCTGTCCTGAGGCCCAGACTGTAACCCAGGACCTATGTTATATTGTTTCTCTACCTCCACTAATTACTAGTTTATCCCATTTTACAATCATTACTTAATTTGATGTTGATTATAGCTCCTAATCTAAGTGTCCCTATTTCCCCATCTAATCTTCTCATACTAGGTGGTCCGCCCCCGGTACCCTGCCCCGCTGGGT
Source organism: Timema shepardi (assembly GCA_902151425.1). Classification (NCBI taxonomy): domain Eukaryota; kingdom Metazoa; phylum Arthropoda; class Insecta; order Phasmatodea; family Timematidae; genus Timema; species Timema shepardi. Next base: position 80,306 of record CABFVX010002876.1, on the reverse strand, counting down.
ATCCCGTCGCTTCCGGATCTAATAGATCTAAATTTGATGGGGAAATAGGGACACTTAGATTAGGAGCTACAATCTACACAAAATTGAATTATTGTAAATGGGATAAACTAGTAATTAGTGAATGTAGAGAAACAATGTAACATAGGTCCTGAGTTACAGTCTAAGCCTCAGGGTAAAAAGTAATGATAAATAAATAAATAGCCTACATTGAGTTTAGTGTGCCAATTTTTTACTCTTTACTCACAAGATGATGATTTTCAAAATCATGTTGAGTCGATTTGGGGGACAGCAAACCTAGAAATGTTTTATCCTATAAACTTTTATGATTGATTTGTACTCCGAAGTACACTATTGTACATTATTTTGGGTGGCCATCTTGGATATATGGGTTTGCTGTAGTTGCCCAATATTGCCGACTCTACAACCGATTTGAATTGGTTCAAGGACCCCTTATGAGTACAAATCAATCATAAAAGTGTATAGGATAAAACATTTCTAAGTTCGCTGGAGAATACATAAGAATAACAAATCGACTATAAATTGGCGCACCAATAATGTGCAATGTTTGGCACCACGTAAAATATAGGCCTAAATGTAAACATTTGTTTTATTTTTTGAAAAAGACACAAACACCTAAGAGATCACGTCTACGGAAATACATTTTTCGTAAATTTTCGAAAGTGACTTCAACATAATACCTTTATAAATTATAACACACCATTGATGAAAATAAAAGGTTTCATATCTCTGGGAAAGGGGG
>CABFVX010002876.1:62269-79468 GCA_902151425.1 Timema shepardi | reverse complement strand
GTTACAGAGAACAGCTCCTAAAATCGTATAATCTTAATTTTCTTTCTTGTAACGATAACAAAACTTTTAAATGTAATTACTTGTAACTAAAATGTTGACAATATTAAGTTATATTAAACACAAACATATTTGTTTGCGGTCAACATTGATAACATTTTACTATATTATTATTTTTATTTTATAGTGATTGATAATATATATCAAAAGTAACAGCTGGAGATCACACGACTTGACGTATGATAGCGTGAACGTAGATCTAGTAATTTGTCTAGCTGTCAGATAAGGCTCTTCCTATTAAAGTTGGGTAGGTGACCTGGCGGTCTAGGGGTAAGGTGTCAGACTTCTGTGCTGGCGGCCGGGGTTCAATCCTCGGTCCCGGCATAGATTTATATCTTGTGAATGTGGGGAATGCCAGGCCTCCACCGTGGTTCGGATTCCACGTTAAACTGTAAGTCCTCCATTTCATCTCACAATCAGCCTACCATTACACATTAGCGTAAGTGCATATAACCCGAACGGGTAGTAAGATGCGGTGTTAATAATAATAATAATAATAATAATAATAATAAAATTGGACTGTAAAATCATGAGGGAGCAGCGATTATAGGTCCCGACACAGACTCCGTGTGTCCGTAATCACGTGACCGTTCCAACCAATGAGATAGTCAGACTCTTCGTCCAATTGAAAGGTTCCAAAGAAAATCATCTACAGCAAGGAGCGAGCGTCAATCAATCAGCTGATCAATAAAATAAACTTTTTTTTTTCAGAAAACTTCCGGGATATACTTACAATGTAGTACAATCACAATAAATATATTTATAACACGGTTTTCACTATCAAACTTAAAATAAATTAGCTTGAAAATGCACAAAAAATGTAAGTATTATTATTATTATTATTATTATCACCGCACCCGTTCGGTTTATATACACTTACGCTAATGTTTAATGGTAGGGTGATTGTGATATGAAATGGAGGATCTACAGTTTAACGTGGAATCCGAACCACGGTGGAGGCCTGGTATTCCCCACATTCACGAGTTGTGATTAATCACGTATTTTCAGAGGTGAAGGAAGGCTTCGGCAATCAGACAAATCTGTGTTGGGACCGAGGATTGAACCCCGGCCCCCCAGAACAGAGGTCTGACACCTTACCCCTAGACCACCAGGTCACCCATGCAGGTAGTAGTATTCTGAATGTAAACAAAGCAAGCACTTTTTAATATTATTTTGGTGCGTTCTTTATGTTTATATGGGTTTTGACCTTTAACAAGAATACAACCAATCACAAAATAAAATCTAATCATAAACAATTTATTTTGATGTTTAAGATGGATCCCAACGCGCATGCACATATTTACTCAGCTGTGATTGGTAGTCCGTATAAACTAATACTTAGAAAGTTAAAGTTAATCAAGTTCTACGGAGTACGGACTTAAGGATAAGGACTATGTGGCCAGAGCAATCTGATACTGTGGCATTGATTTCTTACGGACCACGAATCTACGGATATAAAGTATGTGTCAAGGCCTTATCTCCCCCTAACCCGCTAAAAAAATGGAAACCTTGAAATAAGAACTTAACCTTTGCTGTCCTAAAAATAAACACAACCACTTAGCGAAGAATCCTAAAAATATAATTTTATGGCCACTCAAAGAAATAAAACAAAGCTAGAAGAAGACCTATGAACAAACAAAAACAATCCAATCATAGAGCAGCCAACAACAGTTAACTACTAAAATATGACTTGAGGTAGGCAAGATGGCCAGATCGAACCCGCGGTAACAGGAACACGTCAAACTCGTGTCAACGCAACAGAACGTGCTGTCCTTACACTTCTCCAAGGGCGAGGGCTGAACTCCTTTCCCCATCATGCCCTTCGCCATGTCAGCTAATTACCGCTACGGGCCTCCCCCTGTGATTTATATCACCCACCCACTAATAAAAAATAAAAATAAAATCTTGACTTGCAAAAGCGTTCGGAAAGAAAATAATCTCAGTCCGGTATTCAAAACGGCTCTCGCTTCTGTGACGTTTACGACTTCTTATGGGCGATTTTTCTTCCCTCGACACCCCTCCCTCCCTCTAGAAGATCACTACCAGCCTTCCAAAGGTCAAGTAGGACCCCTTTGTTCCCCCTCAAACACCCAACCAACACCCACTTGTTTTTGTTTTTTTTTACTCGTCGAAAAGAGGCATCTGAACAGATCGTGGTCACAATCCTCGTCAATAAGAGATCCCGTGTCACATGATACACATTTTTAAACATTCATAAACCTTTTTGGATCATGCGTACGAACTTTAGAAGTATCTTGGAGAGTATCTATATTTTTAAGCACCGCGTCTTACTACCCGTTCATGTTACAACATATGTACTAATTGCGAGTATGTGTTAGGGATGAGACCCGCCTCGGTGGCGTAGTTGGCTAACGCGCTGGTCGTGTTGAGCCAGACTGCTGAGGACGGGGAGATCGAGGTTCGAATCTCGGTCGGGTGAACTGGGGGTGGTTTTTCCTAAATTGTTTTCCACTCTCCCTCCACGCAAATGCGGATTCACTTCCTCTAATTCAACCTTCCCAATTCCTCATCCATTAGAGTAATTAGTACTTAAAGCGTATAACCCGAACGGGTAGTAAGACGCAGTGCTAAATATTATTATTATTATTATTATTATTATTATTATTATTATTATTATTATTATTATTATTATTATTATTAGGGATGAGTACGGTTGAGTCTAGAGGAAGTAACATGGAGCCATACGGAGACATTTGAAGGATCCCAATGTATAGCTCAGAAACTTGGACTGTCAGGAAAATGATAAAGAACTGCTCGGAGAGCTTGGAAAAATGGTGTTGGTGAAGACTCGAGATAATCATTTGGACAGACAGGGTGACAAATGAAGACGTCTTAATGACAGGGATTGAGAAGAGAACCATTTTGGATGTGACTCTTCGCTACAAAGCAAACTGAATCGGACACATCCTTCTGGACGACGTCAAGGCGAGGTTAGATGAAAGATTTGCTTTAGGAAGGAGCATGAGTCAAATAAATATCGGATGATTTTAAGGAAAAAATATCCTAGTAGCTGAAGGAGAAGGCAGAGGACAGGGTGCACTGGGGGTGTTTAAATTCACTGACAAAAGGAATGAACGTGTCTTAAGACAGGACACATAATAATAATAATAATAATAATAATAACCAACATTGGCGCGACCCGCTTCGGTGGCCGCGTGGTCTAACGCGCTACGCTCGTTTTAGACTAGACTGACGAAGACGGGGAGATTGGGGTTCGAGCCCGGTCGGTCGCACTGAGGGTGGTTTTCCTAAATGGTTTTCCCACTCTATTCCCACGCAAATATGGGTGCACTTCCTCTTGATTAAACCTTCCTAATCTCTAGACCATTAGTGTAATTAATAGGTCTACATAGGCGTATAACCCTGACGGGTAGCAAGACACGGTGCTAAAAGAATATATAACATTGGTGTGTGTGTGGTGACTTGGGAGTGTGCTGGGGGTCCGAGGTTCAATCCCCGGTCCCGGCACAGATTTATCTGATTACCAAACCCTTCCTTCACCTCTGACAAGCCATCTTGTGAATGTGAGGCCTCCACCGTGGTTCGGATTCCACGTTAAACTGTAGGTCCTCCATTTCATCTAACAATCACCCTACCATTTCACATTAGCGTAAGTGCGTATAACCCGAACGGGTAGTAAGACGCGGTGCTAATAATAATAATAATATTTAGCACCGCGTCTTACTACCCGTTCGGGTTATACGCTTTAAGTACTAATTACGCTGTTGGATTAAGAATTGGGAAGGTTGAATTAGAGGAAGTGAACCCGCATTTGCGTGGAGGGAGAGTGGAAAACCATTTAGGAAAAACCACCCCCAATTCACCCGACCAAGATTCGAACATCGATCTCCCCGTTCTCAGCAGTCGAGCTCAACACGACAAGTGCGTTAGCCAACTACGCCGCCGGGGTGGGTAATAATAATAATAATAATAATAATAACATTGGTGTGGAGAGTGTGAGGGGAAAGCAATTTGGGGGAAAAAACTCTATTGACCTGACCGGGATTCGAACCGTGATATCCCCGTCAGCGGCATTCCCACGCTTTTGAGAGGAGTGATACCTTATACCATTCGACAACCGAAGCAGGCTAGTAATAAGCCACTCTAGGATAACGCGGCGTTAAGATAACCTCTCTTCGTGGCACTACGCGAGATAGAAAACAAACATCGTTTTTCAGAGATAAAAGAAAATAATAATATGATTTTTCAATTTGTAATGTCCTTCTATAAAAGGTAACGATATAAAACAACAAAGATAGAACACAAACTGTTACTTGTATTTACAGATCATTACATCCCTTACTTATAGTCAATAAGCGTTAAGTCTTGCGGTTTACAACTTAGGCCTAGAGCACACGGACACTCCCTCTAATAAATAAAGCCAGGTCAACGTGTACAGTCGTAACGTGTAAAAAGTAGATGTACTGATCCAGGTGCATTAAAGGGTTAATCAATTATAATAAAAGGTTGATAAATGGGTGTGTGTTTTTTTTTCTGAATCAACGACGTATGTGACGAAAACTCGCGAAAAAAAAATCTGTTGATAAAACATTTTATATTATTTTATTTTTTTTACCGTAGGTTACTAAAGGTACAACTAGTTTTTGTTTACGAAGGTAGCCTACATTGCTAGGCACCTTAAATATCGACTATTCATGTAAAAAAAAAACAGAGGGGAAAAAAATACTTCACATATGAGTTGTGTCATTTCTTGAGAAATAAATAGCGCCGCCATTTGTTTACATAATGGTACAAACATAGTACATAAGTAATGCAAGTATCGACAGCGAACATAAGAAATAAGTGAGAGGGTGGGGAGTTTCGTTGGGGGCAGGGGGGGTGGATTCGTAAACACAGCTCTTTATATCTTTTTGAAAGAGGGTGGTGGAAAGCTTCGCTCCAGCTTAAGCCAGTTTTTTTTTTATAATATAACAATTTTATAAGAAACACAATAATTTTTTTTTTTCCCCCAGACACAAGTAGAATGAAGGGCCGGGGGGCAGAGGTAAATCTAAACTTTTATGTGGAAAATGTTTATATTGGACACGGATCGAATCCCGATTCTTGGCGAAAAAACAACTATGAACGAAAGAAAAGGAAATAGGAATATAACGGAATAATAAAAAGTAGAAAAGTGTTAAATTACCGGTCTGGGGTCTGATTGTTAATTTTTTCCTAAAGCTATGTTGGGGCTGAACCACCATTAAGGAGTAATCTTAAGGTGGGAATGTTGGGGAAGCGAGAAAAGATAAGTGTTTTTGCAGTTTTTATAGCAAAATTGTTTTTGGCCAAAATAAATCAAATATTTCTCCAGTAAAAACAAAGTGTTAAAATTTTCTCCACAGGGTGATATCAACAGCTGTTGATGAGTATCTGTCATGGGCATAGTGGCATTAGGTGAGAAACTTTTGAAATTCCAGGACACCCTTGATAGATATTAAATAATTGTTGATATCACCGTGTGAAGAAAATTAAAATAATAATATTTAGCACCGCGTCTTACTACCCGTTAGGGTTATACGCTTTAAGTACTAATTACTCTAATGGATTAGGAATTGGCAAGGTTGAATTAGAGGAAGTGAACCCACATTTGCGTATAGGGAGAGTGGAAAACCATTTAGGAAAATACCACCCCCAGTTCACCCGACCGAGATTCGAACCTCGATCTCCCCGTCCTCAGCAGTCGAGCTCAGCACGACAAGCGCGTTAGCCAGCTACGCCACCGAGGCGGGTGTGAAGAAAATTAAACTCTATATTTCTACTGGAAAAATATTTGATATATTTTGGCCAAAAACTATTTTTATATAAAAACTACAACGAAAAAACCTTTCCTTTTCTTGCTTCCCGGTGACCTGGCGGTCTAGGGGTAAGGTGTTGGACTTCTATGCTGGCGGCCGGGGTTCAATCCCCGGTCCCGGCATAAATTTATCTGATTACCAAACCCTTCCTTCACCTCCGACAAGACATCTTGTGAATGTGGGGAATGCCAGGCCTCCACCGTGGTTCGGATTCCACGTTAAACTGTAGGTCCTCCATTTCATCTCACAATCACCCTACCATTACACATTAGCGTAAGTGCGTATAACCCGAACGGGTAGTAAGACGCGGTGCTAATAATAATAATAATAATAATAATAATAATAATCTTGCTTCCCTCACGAAATAATTACTAGGATTGGCTAGTAGATTGTTGATAAGTCAAGCAAGTCTTGACGAGACTATACTAGTGAATTGTTCCGTCTAGATTTTTTTAGCCGTCAATCATAAAGATGCGAAGGTTCCGTCTCTAATTTATATGTGTGAATGTAAAACAAAAATCGAGTTAAGACGAGACGTAATACAAATTCAAGGAAGTGTTTTGATCTCGCGGACGCCGATTCCTGCTAATTGCGAACTATGGGGATGATTTGTGGCAGGAGGTTAAGGGAGGGAGCGCAGGCTGAGCGCGCAACCCTTTGAATCCTCCTCCCCTTCCCCTCTTTCCAATCCTCGCGTCCCGCCAATCAACGGTTGCTCTCATTACGGCGTTGTACCGCTTGGACTGGACTACCTCCCCTCTACCCCCTCCTCCACTGGTGACGTCTGCGCGTCACCTGCTCGTTAATTGATAACAGCACTCCAGGGTTAATAGCTGCGAAGTTTTAACTCCTCCCCCCGAATTTTGGATGCTCGACTGAGCGATCCTGGTTCAAACAAAGATTAAATTTTAAAATGTCTTTTACTTGCGGTGTCGAAAAAAAACCAACATAATATAAAGTCGATTCGTCACTGTAGTGGAAGTGGTGACAGCTGGCAGAAGTTAGCTACCAGATCTACTTTTATGTATCCGTTCATCAAACCAAGTGTTCTCTAAAGTCTAGTACATGGTGGCTATAGATAGGGAAAACCTGGAAAAGTCAGGGAATTTTTGGATGACAGGGAAAACAGGGAAATGTCAGGGAATTTAACTAAAAAATAAGGAAAAGTCAGGGAATTCAAAAATATGTCTAAAATAGCCCATTAATTTCGCAACTAAACACTAAACCAAAGTTAATAATACCTACAGTAGCCCCCATGGCTTCTTTGGTGCTGACTGACAGCTCACAGCTGACTTCTGACAGTCAGCATTTAGGTACATGTATATACCAAAATGTTGACTGGCGTCCAGTGTGTACTAGGCTTGGGACCATATGTTGAGCTGTTGTCACTTTTGGCAGTCAAAACCTTCACAACAGACCATGTGTTTTTGTACATTCTGAAAATTGAAAAATGACACCCGGACACGGAAATAATTGACCCCGGGACCTCTGGCTTAGTACGCCAATTCTCTAACCACTGAACTACCACATAACTCCAAGCCTGATCTCCAATTCAGCTGATAGTTCTTCCAGTTCGGACGTCTCATTACTCCAATTCTGGTCTCCAATCCAGTTGCTAGTTCCTCCATTTCTGACGTCTCACTACTCCAATTCTGGTCTCCAATCTAGTTGCTAGTTCCTCCAGTTCTGACTTATCACTTCTCAAAGTTTGATCTCCAATCCAGCAGTTAGTTAGTTCCTCCAGTTCTGACGTCTCATTACTCAAAGCTTGGTCTCCAATCCAGCAGTTAGTTCCTCCAGTTCTGACGTTTCATTACTCTGAGCTTGGTCTCCAATCCAGCAGTTAGTTCCTCCAGTTCTGACGTTTCATTACTCTGAGGCTGGTCTCCAATCCAGCAGTTAGTTCCTCCAGTTCTGACGTTTCATTACTCTGAGCTTGGTCTCCAATCCTGCAGTTAGTTCCTCCAGTTCTGACGTTTCATTACTTTGAGCTTGGTCTCCAATCCTGCAGTTAGTTCCTCCAGTTCTGACATCTCATTCCTCCAAGTCTAGTCTCCAATCCAGCAGTTAGTTCCTCCAGTTCTGACGTCTCATTACTCCGAGCCTGGTCTCCAATCCTGCAGTTAGTTCCTCCAGTTCTGACGTCTCATTCCTCCAAGGCTGGTCTCCAATCCAGCAGTTAGTTCCTCCAGTTCTGACGTCTTATTACTCCAAGCCAGGTCTCCAATCCAGCAGTTAGTTCCTCCAGTTCTGAAGTCCCATTACTCCAAGCCTGGTCTCCAATCCAGCGGTTAGTTCCTCCAGTTCTGACGTCTCATTACTCCAAGCCGGGTCTCCAATCCAGCAGTTAGTTCCTCCAGTTCTGACGTTTCATTACTCCAAGCCTGGTCTCCAATCCAGCGGTTAGTTCCTCCAGTTCTGACGTCTCATAACTCCAAGCCTGATCTCCAATTCAGCTGATAGTTCTTCCAGTTCGGACGTCTCATTACTCCATTTCTGGTCTCCAATCCAGCAGTTAGTTCCTCCAGTTCTCAAGTCTCATTACTCCAAGCCTGGTCTCCAATCCAGCAGTTAGTTCCCCCAGTTCTGACGTCTCATTACTCCAAGCCTGGTATCCAATCCAGAGTTTAATGTCTGTTCTAGTCGAGCGAGCCAGTAGAGTTTTATGACGCGACAAGGCTGTGAGCCTGGACCGGTGTTGTTAATTACAATACAAGTTTATACCCGGCCTCTCTGTGTCTTTATTGGCGCACTAAATAACGCGAGTAACGATCGTGTTTATAATTAGACTCTGGACAATACAAGCCTGTTTACGATCATCACTGCGCCGGGACTTGGGTTAGGAAGACTGCCTTAAGGCCACCGGCATGTGTATCCTAGGCCGGGTGGTCAGGGAGGCTGACTGCGGGGTCCCAGGTGGTGACTACAATAGCTTATCTATAGTTTACCTCAGCCCAAACATTATAATGCTGGTTTCAAAGTTGGGTCTTATAGTGTTAAATATCGCTGTTTGATATTAGGTTATTATGTTTGTTGGGGATTTGTGCGTCCTTGTGTGTAGAAAGTGTACGCTTAAATAGCATAAATAAGTATTTGTCTAACTTAAGAGCCCGTCTTCCGTCCCTCTCCCCCCCGGATAACACCTAACTTAAGAATAAACCGAAGAGACTTTCTCCCTACCCACGGATAACACCTAATTTAGGAATAAACCGAAGAGACTTTCTCCCTACCCACGGATAACACCTAACTTAAGAATAAACCGAAGAGGCTTTCTCCCTACCCCCGGATAACACCTAACTTAAGAATAAACCGAAGAGGCTTTCTCCCTACCCACGGATAACACCTAACTTAAGAATAAACCGAAGAGACTTTCTCCCTACCCACGGATAACACCTAACTTAAGAACAAACCGAAGAGACTTTTTCCCTACCCACGGATAACACCTAACTTAAGAACAAAACGAAGAGACTGTCTCCCTACCCACGGATAACACCTAACTTAAGAATAAACCGAAGAGACTGTCTCCCTACCCACGGATAACACCTAACTTAAGAATAAACCGAAGAGCCTGTCTCCATACCCACTGATAACACTTAAATTTGAAAATAGTTTTAAGTGCCCGTCCCTCCCCCCCGATTAATACCTATCTTAAGTCAAGTCATGTTATCTGTATCCGTAACTTTTGATAGATACTATCAATATCTATAAAATAACACAAATGATTGTTGACCACAAAATAATGTTAGTATTTTTTTTATTTCCTCCTACCAGATTCCTATCTAAATCGTACTTTCCTAGGCCTACTATAGATAAGCGTATGGGGCTGGGGTTTAAAGAGTAAATTGAGTTGAGGTCTTGATGTTTAGTGAGTTAGATTAAAACACGTTATAATGATAGAGCCTCCACAATGCAGACTATACCTCTATAGTCTGATACATTTGTGTGATATCTGGTCCATTCCCAACTGTCTGACGATACAGTTCGCCACCACTCGGACCAAAACTAGCTCATATAACATCCACCAGCAGCCGAGTAATACAACACGAACCTACCCCCGACATTACCTTTAGTTTGATCAAACGCGATTTAAAATATATATATATGGCGGCGGCCATAACATTCTCTCGGCTGGAGCATTTGTTTGGAAACAGCTCAACAATAAATTAGCTTAATTTATAACGTGAAATAATAATAAAAAAAAGTAATGGCCAAACATGTCTTGAATATTTTTTTCAATCTAGATTACATTATCATTGTCATAATCAAAACCTAGTTTAATAATCATCTTACCCGCTTCGGTGACCACATGGTGTTAGGAGTTGCTTTCGCAATAGACCGAACTGCCAATGACGGAGAGATTGGGTTTAAAATCCCGGTGGATTGAAGTGATTTTTTTTCCCCCGAAATGATTATCTACTCCCCCTTCACGCCAATGAGGGCACACTCCTTCTAAATTCAGCTTCCTCATCCTAACAAATTAATGTAATTAGTTTATATGCGTAGACCTACGACTAGAACGGGTAGTAAGAATGGGTGGTAAAAATATATATTCGGGAAAACTAAACCGATAGTAAAATTAATAATTGCACCACCTTTGTCTTACAACCCCTACGGACCTTTTGTATAAATCTATAGTAATTAGGTAAAGTTTAAGGCAATAGGATTTAGCAATGGCGTGTCTGGAAGTTTTTCCAGGGTTAGCAGATATTATTTAAACTGTAACTATTCATTTTGCTCACTTATTTTGTCCTCATTTTACCAATCACACAAAGGCATTTCTCTACACACATCACACAGAAATGTATGTTATCACCCTCTTTGTTCCTATTTGACCAATCATACACATCTACACACCTCACATGGGAATGTATGTTATAAACCCACTCTGTCCCCATTTGACCAATCATACACATGCTCTGCTCTACACACCTCACATGGGAATGTATGTTATCACCCACTCTGTCCCCATTTGACCAATCATACACATGCTCTGATCTACACACCTCACATGGGAATGTATGTTATCACCCACTCTGTCCCCATTTGACCAATCATACATAGGCCCTGATCTACACACCTCACATGGGAATGTATGTTATCACCCACTCAGTCCCCATTTGACCAATCATACACAGTCTCTGCTCTACACACTTCACATGGGAATGTATGTTATCACCCACTCTGTCCCCATTTGACCAGTCATACATAGGCCCTGTGGTTAATATTAACTATTTATTTGAAATTACATTGTGAGTAATCTATCTTTCTTTATTATATATTCGTTGAGGATTTTGTCTACTATAAAAGGGAAATGAATTAAAGATATTTTGTTGAAAATGAATGATAAAGCCTTGATGACTTTTGGTCTTACTTCAAATCTTGTCAGGTTCATTATATGTATGAATTGAGGGCACGAGGACGGCCGTCTGACAATTATGTCAGCAACCAGATGAGTTGCGTTCTCTGAGTTACAGGTGTCTGTTCTCAGATAATTGGGACAAATTCACTCAAACGACTCACTCTGATTGTGTTAATAAATTTATTTTGCTACTATTTGATCCTTCCGTTTTGTTAGATAGGTAAAGGAGGTTTCATTATTTTATGTTAAATATTTTAAAAGTTGACCTTCAAAATCTTGATGGCTAATATTATTATTATTATTACTGGCCTCAAGCATTTTTATTATCGTTAAATATTTGCTCCCATCATCTCTGATATACCTTGCTTCGAATACCGGTTAACCTACAGCGTCATAGTTAATGTTCTTAAAAGGAATAATTTAGCACTAAGTTTAGTATTTTTATAAATTTAATGTATATACACGATTTTTCGAATTGTTAGTTTGATATATTTTAATTTTGAGAAAAAGAACCTTGACTATAGAATGATAGACAAGAGAAAAGGTATAATGTTTGTGTGTATGTACAGTGTACACTCACTTTAGGATAAAAACGTGTCTTGGTGGGCTCCACTATGACCCGATTATATAAGCTTCACCATAGTGAACACAGTAAGGTAAGCTTTCTAGCTTTTAAGATAACGAAGAGTACAAATAAGACTTAATTTACCTGCAAACCTGGAAATTTTGATGAAATTTTGATTATATTTTTTAAATAGTATGTTGCTTGGTAATAAAATACAAGCAACTTGACTCAAATTTTAAAAGATGGCGTCCAACTACTGTTTAAATATTATTAAAACGTGGACTATCATAGTTTATCAACTGATTTTTAGACATTATTTGAGATTTATAAAATGTATTTACCATAAAAAGATGCTCTCATATATGTACACATAGAACATCAGGTGTGTGTATGTATATATATATATATATATATATGTTAGAAAGTGACCCGCTTCGGTGCCGTAGTTAGCTAACGCATTTGTTTCGTGTTGAGATAGGCTGCCGAGGACGGGGAGATCGAGGTTCGAATCTCAATTGGATGAACTGGGGTCTCTTAAATGGTTTTTCACTTTCCCTCCCTCACTTCCTCTAAATTCAATCTTTCTAATTCCTAATCCATTAGTTTAATTAGTACTTGAGCATATAACCCGAACAGTTAGTAAAACATGGTGCTAAAAATAAAATAAAAAATGTTAGAAAGTTTTTGCATTATTATGTTTCACTGTTTATTTACTGTCAAGGGTTGTGTTCGGCAAACTTCGTTAAATACTCGTGTGTTCTCGTGTTTCGTTCTGGGTGGTTCTAGGTATGTCGGAGACTAATTCATTACACAGTGTCGTACTGGTAATGTCTATCATTATTATGCAGAAGAACAAATGTTCGACTCTCATGTCACTCTCAATCGTAAATTATTCCATCGGCCAGTTAATGGACCTCAAAAGTGTTCCAAGACATTTTTTGTTTTTGTTTTGCCTCATCATAAATCTGTCGCTCGTTAACAGTTATTTCTCCTCAGAAATTTGCCAAAGTGTGTTTGTGTGTGTGTGTGTGTGTGTAGGTAAATTTGATCTAAAATGGGACTTTCATTTATGGCCCTTACAAGACACCTTTGTTTTTTATTTTCCATACCTTTTGTCGCAGTTATTTATTTTTTGTAAGCAAATAAAACTACTCTTTGTATTTTGTATTGTAGTGTGTTGGGTGTTTTTGTTCTTAGATGCACTACATGCCCGCGAAGATGAGAGCAAGCCACGACTTCATGTTTTGTTACACGGCTAGTCCTAAACTTGCGCGGTTAATTTGTTAACAAAATATCCGTGGAAGTTGAATCGATCTAATATACATTGTATATTTTTATTTACATGTTCGTTTGAAAGAATAATATGATTGAAGCTAAACAGATGCGCCTCAGGAAAAGAAAACTTTGAAAAATATAACTTGCGCACAAAGTAGAAGTAAACAAAATGGCGGTGACACTATCAGATGTGTGTCTGCTCACCAGGAATGTCCTATATTATTTTTAAAGTTAATCGTGGGTAGATGGCTCTGCTAGGCACGTCCATGAACCAAACACATTTAGCGCATGAGAGTGGTTTGTTTCCGTCCTACTCTCTACTTGTTTGATATCTAGTGCATGAGAGTGGTTTGTTTCCGTCCTACTCTCTACTTGTTAGATATCTAGTGCATGAGAGTGGTTTGTTTCCGTCCTACTCTCTACTTGTTTGATATCTAGCGCATGAGAGTGGTTTGTTTCCGTTCCACTCTCTACTTGTTAGATATCTAGTTCATGAGAGTGGTTTGTTTCCGTCCTACTCTCTACTTGTTTGATATCTAGCGCATGGGAGTGGTTTGTTTCCGTCCTGCTCTCTACTTGTTTGATATCTGGTGCATGAGAGTGGTTTGTTTCCGTTCCACTCTCGGCTTGTTTGATATCTAGCGCATGAGAGTGGTTTGTTTCCGTTCCACTCTCGGCTTGTTAGATATCTAGTGCATGGGAGTGGTTTGTTTCCGTTCCACTCTCGGCTTGTTAGATATCTAGTGCATGGGAGTGGTTTGTTTCCGTCCTACTCTCTACTTGTTTGATATCTGGTGCATGAGAGTGGTTTGTTTCCGTTCCACTCTCGGCTTGTTAGATATCTAGTGCACGAGAGTGGTTTGTTTCCGTCCTACTCTCTACTTGTTTGATATCTAGTGCATGAGAGTGGTTTGTTTCCGTCCTACTCTCTACTTGTTAGATATCTAGTGCATGAGAGTGGTTTGTTTCCGTCCTACTCTCTACTTGTTTGATATCTAGCGCATGAGAGTGGTTTGTTTCCGTTCCACTCTCGATTTGTTCGATATCTAGTGCATGAGAGTGGTTTGTTTCCGTTCCACTCTCTACTGGTTAGATATCTAGTGCATAAGAGCAGATTGTGGGTCTGTACCAAGCGGGGTCTGAATCTTTCCACTGACCCGACTAATTGTTTACAAGGTGTTTTTTATGGAGGTTTCAATGGCGGGTTTGTTTTTTATGCTTTCACTAAAAGGTGCTGGATATAATTTATACTGCTGAAAGGTGAAACCAAAGGCCCAAAAACTCGGTTTAAAAATATATAGGCCTATAATATAAAACATAAGGGAAGTTTCTTAGTTCTATCATGTTAGCGCAAATATTTTAAATTATGATTTGTCCTTTTTTTAATATCTTATTTCCACATATTCACATGTTTTGAAGATAAAATTCTTTCAGCTCCATTAATCATAGTTTGTTAGAATTTGTATCATACGTCTAGATTTTCGGAAGGCGTCGTAAATCCCTTTTGGGGTACACAGAATGAAGACCTCTGGACAAAAATGTATTTGGAGGAAATAACGCCGCCGTTTGTTTATGGCTCATTTGAGGGGAGCTCTTTACTATTTATTGTGAGGATACCTCATCCCACTACTTATAAGCCGACTCTGATCCGTACATCAAATCAGAATGACAGAATCCCATAGAGAAGTGGTATCCACACTTTCTAGACCGAAGGAGCCCTTGCACCAGAGCACATATGTTCTGAAAGGGCCAGTTTCATAGTCAAATTTAGTACGCCTCAAGTGCGGCGCTACACTAAATACAAGACGACACCTACCTAAACTCGAATGGAATGGACCAGTTTCATATGAGAGAACGGCCCATTCCATTCTGGTTTAGGTAGATGTCGTCATGTACTTAGTGTAGCGCCGCACTTGAGGCATACTAAATTTGACTATGAAACTGGCCCAAAATCTCATACAATTCTACACTAATATTATGCACATTCAATAACGACAGTTTTTTTTAGCATTGCGTCTTACTACCCGTTTAGCTTGTACGCTTATGTATTTACTACGCTAAGGGTTTTAGGGAAAAGGAAAGTTTTATTTAGATGAAATGTTCCTACATTTACGTGGAAGTAGAGTGGAAAACCGTCAGTACACCCTACCGAGACTCGAACCTCGATCTCCCCGTCATCGGAAATCTAGTCTACTGCGAGAGTAGCGCGTTAGAACATGCGACCACCGAAGCTGGTAATAACGGCAGTTTAATTTTAAAAGTATAAAACAAACGGAAAACATTGTATGTTCTAGCTGCGTCTTTAAAAAATGTCCTTTATTCAGATTTGAAAAATTGGAAATTCTAATTACTGGTGCTATTTTCTATTGTGAAAAACAAATAAAGAATATTCTAAAAATGTCTCACAGGGTCTGTGGTAACTATGGTGTCCGCGGATCACATTTTGATAAACTCAGATCTAGAGCAGGGGTATTCAACCTGAGGAGTTCGTAAAATTTAGAATGTTTGTAACATATAGGATAGCATAGCCTATATCATTATTTTGGATGTAATGTATTTCATATTTTACATGTATATTACAGAGCTAGACCCTTCCCCCTTCCATCCCCCCACCCCCCTCATTATTATTTTCAACACATATATTGAAGAATCATCATAGACTCTACCATAAAATATGAGTGACTATCGATATTGTTATGAGGAATAAATTAAATTTTCAAAATAAGATATAGCCTATGTTACTCGCTGATAATGTAGCTTCATATTGGTGAAAGAATTTTTAAAATCGGTCCAGTAGTTTTTGAGTTTATCCATTACAAACAAAAATAAAAATTTTCCTCTTTATATTATTAGTGTAGATATGTACCTATATTCCATTCACCGTAGGAATTGACTTCTAAAAGGCCTTTTTCCCTACCATAAATATACTATATAGTAGGATATTGGTAGGAAAAAAGACCTTTCAGAGAGTAATTCCTACCGTGAATGGAATATAAGACTTGCATTATTCACTAACAACTCTGGGGGTACAAAGTTGAATAGAAATTATATCTGGGGGTTCGAGAGCAAAAATGTTTGGATACCAATGGTAGAGAGCGGGTGTCGGCAACCGGTCGATCTCTCGGTAATTTTCAATCGATCGCTCAAAGGCGGCGGCTAGCTTGTAATAGAAGAGTGTAATGTAACACGAACATTTTAATGTAACACAAACATTGTAATGTAACACGCAGGTATAAGTGATCGTGCCGAGCACGGCGATCCAGTTAGGGATATTCGATACTGGAAAAATATCGATATTTGACTATCGATCAAAATTAACACAAATTATTGATACCAGTATCGTATAGGAAGAAAATTATCGATATCTTTCAGTATCGATATTCGATATTTTAATTTATTGATTTAAAAATTAAAGATAGTAGAATGGTAAATATGAATTTCATAATCGATCAGAAAAATGATTCACATTTTTTATAAACATTCAGAAAAATGAATTTATATAATAAGAGAAATGAATATATGTATTTTATTAGCACTCAGAAAAAATTAATGTTTTATTAACACCCAGAAAAAACTAATATATTTTATAAGCAAGCAGAATCATGATTATATTTTATAAACATTAAATACAATAATATAATTAGATGCTCAATTCTGGGCCATACTTGACTTTTTGGTGGGGACATTTGATTCTAAAATACAAATAAACTAGCTAATTACGATTGTAAGGAGCTAACTAGGGATTGTGAATTAATCAAGGATCCTTCCACGAGACTATCCTTGTACAGGCCTGGACTTCACTGTTCACTTTTATCTAGCCAGAGCTCACAAAATTATTCGAAACTATATGAGATAGCAATATTACGGAGATGAGAGTATATAAATACAAATAACGCGGGCAAAAAAAAAAAATCCTTGAATAGCTAGTTAAAATTAACAAAAGGTTAAAAAAAAAGAATCTAATAAGATATACTTTTTTTGAAGTAAATTATTATTATTAGCACCACGTCTTACTACCCGTTTGGTTTATACGCACTTACGCTAATGTGTAATGGTAGGGTGATTGTGAGATGAAATGGAGGACCTACAGTTTAACGTGGAATCCGAACCACGGTGGAGGCCTG
>CABFVX010002876.1:28407-42145 GCA_902151425.1 Timema shepardi | reverse complement strand
CCCCCCCCCCCCCTTGACTACCCCACACATCCAAAACTGCTCTTCGTGCCAGAAATCTCTTTTATGTTGGGGGATGCTGTGTCTTTAATTTATTCCGTTCTCCTGTCTTTTGTTCGTGGCAGGAGTGGTTGTTCTCGTATACTCCGCTTTGCTTCTCTCCTTCGATTCCTCTTTGCCTCTCTGTTTCGCCCATTTCTCCGTTTCTTAGAACGCGCTCGCTGCCCTTGCTCCGTTTCGTTCTATTTCTCATCTTATTTTTCAGTCTCTTGGTGGCTGCAAACTCAAACTTAGGGTCTCATTCCTTTTTACATTACCCTCCGTAAAGTGATAGGTCGAATTTCTGAATGCGTCCAAGTGCCCCCCACGCCCCTAACCGGCCCGGCCCTTCATAACCTTCTTACCCACCACCCCCCTATTTGCTCAATCATGTTAATTGAATTCTTTGAGGGTTTTTTTTCTTCCGAAATGTAAATATTAATTAAATGTCTTCATTACGAGTGCGGTACTTCCACTTTTCTGAAAGGTTAATTTGAAGTTATTCTGAAGAAGTAAAATAAAAGGGGCGGAAAAATCGAAATTCAAAAAATACAGTTCCACTAGAGTAGTGAGATTTTTTTTTTTTGCTTTAGATGTTTTTAATCACTAATCATCATAATTAAGTTTAAGGGTGCCGTCTACTAGAAGGGGTATGTATGCCTTCTCACAGCGGTATGCCTTCTCACAGTGGTATGCCTTCTTCCAGCGGTATGCCTTCTCACAGTGGTATGCCTTCTCCCAGCGGTATTCCTTATGGCAGTGTTTCCAAAACTTTTTTGGTCATGACCCTAAATAATTACAATATTTTCCCAGTCTGGCGACCCAAAGTACCATTATCTGCATCTAGTTTCAATTGCCTATTATTTTCATATAAGTGTTTATTAATTAATAGATTTATTTAATTGAATTAATTTAAATAACTAAAATAAAATTAATTTCACCAACTGTTTAATCGGGCAAGGTGTAAAGCACCATTTTTAATGATGATGTTACTTTGTTTCAATTTTTCGGTATATGACAAAAAAAATATTCAGTGGCTACTACAAAGCTTTTTAATTCTCGGGTAGAGTTCAGAGTTTTTATTTTGTATCGATAAATGTAGTTAGCTATAGTGAATAAATTTCAGCGACTTTTTAGTCTTACAAATAGAAAATTACCCGGTATCTTCCCGTGAAAATGTGACTCATGGTGCTGCTTCATTTTGTTGGCTAGCTCTTCCTAGTTTTGAGTGTAAGTTGATGGACAGAGTCCAACTCTAATCATTCTGAGGCTACCGACGATTCCTTACTTTAGTCTTGATCGCTACAAGACATGACAATTCTTGTTCACAGAGGCTGGTTAATTTGTCAGAATAGGTAAAAGAGCCTTTTAACTTCCTGAACGAGAATGGGCTTGTCCTTGAGTTGGGACCAAAATTCTGAGTATAGGAGGATTTCAAACTGTGTTTGAACACGTGTTTCTATTATCAGTACTGCAGTAACTCTTCAAAATGTCCCAGTTTGATGAAGTGTTTGTAATTTTAATAATTCATAGTTTTTGAAAAATATTTTTTGAGACCTTCATATGACCCTCGTGACCCTGAGTTTGGTAACCATTGCCTTATGAGAATGGCAGTTCTGAAGATAACCCTCAATATCTCTTGGTGTGTTTTGTTGTAATTCCAAATCCGCTTCGGTGGGCGCATGGTCTAAGGCGTCACGCTCGCAATAGACTAAACCGCCGATTATGAAGAAATCGGGGTTCGAACCTCGGTCGGGTGTACTGAGAGGGGTTTTTCCAAAATGATTTACCATTTTCCCTTCACGCAAATACGGGCTCACTTTCTTTTATTCAACCTTCCTCGTCCTTAAGAGCATTAGCGAGATTAGTAGGCCTACATAATTATGTGGTATAACCTGAACCGTTGGTAAGACGCAGTGCTATATATATGAGTAGCCTATATTAAAAATATTTCTTCACCAATCACCCTGTCCTCCTAAGATAAGATAATTTTATCCAATGCTCCCCCTAATAGTATGTTCGGTGAACAGTTGTGATCAACGTTAGCAAGTGTCAAGTCGAAAATATCACCAGGGATTGTGGTTCGATCCTCCACCGGGAGCAGTTTTCACATAATGAGGTTTCCCACCCTCCACCCTGGCGAATGCCTGGAGGGTTCCTTAGATTTCAGTGATTTACCTAGAGCTAGATAGATATGAGTTTCAGACTAAAAAGAACTATTGTGTTATTTGTATCTATCTCTCTCTTTCTGAACATATATATATATATATATATATATACTATAGATCTCTCTATCCAACGGTATATCTAACTATCGATATATATCCATCTACCCATCATTCTCTTTATATGCATTTATCTATCCATCTTTTCATACATATTTCGATAAACAAACACAAAGACCCACAAATACTGGGAGGTATAGCCGATAGTAGAGTTGTCTAAAGGAGCCTTTTAGAAAAAAAAAATTGTCGTAAACATTGAACAAATTTTACATTATTATTATTATTATTGTATAGGTATTGATAACATCTAACAAAAAAGTGACAGAAGCAAATCACATGACTTGACGTAGGCCTACAGTTTTTTTTACAAGTATATGGATGGTTGTCGCAAATATTAATTCACATTGTCTTACTTGCTCTATGACATTAGTAATTCGAAAGCTCATTGCCGCTATCTTTTGCTAGTCCTGTTCATTCCACCTCATTACACCCTAACTCTTTCAGATCCATTCTAACATTATCGTCTCGTCTGCTTCTAGGTCTCCCCGATTGTCTCTTCCTATTGGGTTTGTCGGTTATTGTCCTGAACACGGTTCTAGATTCTCCCATTCGCGCTGCATGTCCTGCCCACTGGAATCTTAAGAAACTTGATTATCCTAAAAATCTCTTGTGAATAATACATTGTTTGTAACTCATCATTATGTAACCTCAACTCCCCAGAGGCTTCATCGCTCGTTACCAAATATCTTCCTAAACACCTTGTTTTTGACCACCCTAAATTTTTTTTCGTCATGTAAAGTAAGATACACGTTTCACACCCATAGATAACAACCGGTAAAGTTATTATTTAGCACCGCGTCTTATTACCCGTTCGGGTTATACGCTTTAAGTACTAATTACGTTAATGGATTAGGAATTGGAAAGGTTGGATTAGTGGAAGTGAACCCGCATTTGCGTGGAGGGAGAGTGGAAAACCGTTTAGGAAAAACCACACCCCAGTTCGCCTGACCGAGATTCGGACCTTGATCTCCCCGTCCTCGGCAGTCGAGCTCAACACGACTAGCACGTTAGCCAACTACGCCACCGAGGCGGGTCAGTAACGTTATTGTTTTACATTCCTTGAAAAAAAAGGCGAGATATTAACAACTTAGACTACTGACTGAGTGATAGCACGAATTTCCCGACTGTATTATTTTCCTAATTTCCAATCTAGGCATATTATTGTTAGTTAAAATTGCGTTTAAATATTTAAACTGATTAGGCCTAACCCTTTCAAATGATATGTTGTCTCAGTAATCTCTAAAAAGTCTAAATTAATTATTGTCCCCAATCTGTGTTCTCTTTGTGAAAGTCTTGTATTTTAAAATCTCTCACCGGGAAACGGGTTCGATTCCCGTGTCTGCATGCCATTTTTCAACGTATTTAAATGAATAATCATGCTAGTTTGTGGTTTTTATTCAAAGTGACCTCGAACCATAGACTTCCCTTGCAGAGCTAGGCCTATTAATAGCCCTATATACCTATGGTTTTTCTATCTATCGAGAAACTGAAGAAGGAGGGTTTATATTTTGTTTAAACTTAGGAACAAATTTCGTATTGATTTCTACAATAGATTACTAAGCACTCAAGTTTGAAAGCTTCTAGGACATTAGCGGCCACAATAAGTGGGAATCTCCTGAAACCGATTTTTTTAGAGAAAGAAAAAAAGTAAACCTACTTTTTGAATAAAAACATTTAGTATAATAGGTGTCGTGTAAGGTGGTAGGAGGTAAGTGCAGGGGGAGGGGGACACTGCAATTTTTTTCACACCGGAAAGAAGTTGGACACATCGGTTAATTTGAGTGCTAAGTTTTAACCGATGTGCAGTATTAGCCGATTTGCATGTTATTCCTTGACAGTTGTCATCATTATTTCTCTATTGAATTATTTACGAAAACTTGAACCGTTTATTTAAAGGAGGGGGTGAGGGGTGATGATGACCAATAGCCTGCGTTGCACGTCTGCACAGATATAAATCAAGATGTAAGGTCGGAAGAAAGGTAAAGGGAGTTAAGGTTAGTATATTTACTTTCTCTCGACCACTCGGGTAAATAAAGTAATGTGATAGTAAAAAAAAACAATTCGAGATTTTGATAGATATTGAAGTTTCATGGCCCACCGAACCTGTAAAAGAGGTGTTTGCAATGCCGTATGTCTGTATGTACAGTAGAGCCCCTGTATCCACTATGTGTGTTTGTACAGTAGGGCCACTGTATCCGTTATATCTGTCTGTACAGTAGGGCCCTTGTATCCGTTATGTCTGTCTGTACTGTAGGGCCCCTGTATCCGTTATATCTGTCTGTACAGTAGGGCCCCTCTTATCCGCTATATCTATATGTACAGTAGAGCCCCTGTATCCGTTATGTCTGTCTGTACAGTAGGGCCCCTGTATCTGCTATGTCTTTCTGTACAGTAGGGCTCCTGTATCCGTTATATCTGTATGTACAGTAGGGCCCCTGTATCCGTTATATCTGTCTGTGCAGTAGGGCCCTTGTATCCGTTATGTCTGTCTGTACAGTAGGGCCCCTGTATCCGCCATATCTATATGTACAGTAGAGCCCCTGTATCCGTTATGTCTGTCTGTACAGTAGGGCCCCTGTATCCGTTATGTCTGTCTGTACAGTAGGGCCCCTGTATCCGTTATATCTGTCTGTACAGTAGGAACCTTGTATCCGTTATGTCTGTCTGTACAGTGGGGCCCCTGTATCCGTTATGTCTGTCTGTACAGTAGGGCCCCTCTATCCGCTATATCTATATGTACAGTAGAGCCCCTGTATCCGTTATGTCTGTCTGTACAGTAGAGCCCCTGTATCCGTTATATCTGTCTGTACAGTAGGGTCCCTGTATCCGTTATGTCTGTCTGTACAGTAGGGCCCCTGTATCCGCTATATCTATATGTACAGTAGAGCCCCTGTATCCGTTATGTCTGTATGTACAGTAGAGCCCCTGTATCCGTTATATCTGTCTGTACAGTAGGGCCCCTGTATCCGTTATGTCTGTCTATACAGCAGGGCCCCTGTATCTGCTATGTCTATCTGTACAGCAGGGCCCCTGTATCCGTTATGTCTGTATGTACAGTAGGGCCCCTGTATCCGTTATGTTTGTCTGTACAATAGGGCCCCTGTATCCGTTATGTCTGTATGTACAGTAGGGCCCCTGTATCCGTTATGTCTGTATGTACAGTAGGGCCCCTGTATCCGTTATGTCTGTCTGTACAGTAGGGCCTCTGTGTCCGTGGTTTACCGCTGCTCAATTTTATTTTACTTTTAATTAAAGAAAAAAATTGTTTTTATGATAATTGGGTTAGGGATCAAGAAAGTTTAGTTGATATGAAGTGCACCCACATTTGCGTGGAGGGGAGTTTAAAACTATGTAGGAACAAATTCAATGCACCGACCAGGATCGAACCCCGATCTCCCCGTCTCCGGCATTTGGTCCACGATTGGGACAAGATTGAGAAACGCTCGTTTGGATCTATTATATCGTTTCACAAATCTTACAAGTGTTAAGAAAATGTTCTGATTTTTAAATAATAAAGAGAGATAGTCTGCGTGGTGCAACGTAACGTTTAATTTCAGTTTTTTTATGACAAAAATATTGTGTCAAAATAAATAAAATACTGCTTCTGTAGATAAGTTTAGTTTAAATTTCTATAAATGGTGAACACAACAGTTCTCGAATATCTTTCAGGAGCGGCGCATAATTTGGGCGGTCGTGTTGGACTAGACTGCTCTACTACTGGGAGATCGGGATTCGGGTGAATTGGGGGTGGTTTTTCCTAAATGGTTT
Source organism: Timema shepardi (assembly GCA_902151425.1). NCBI lineage: Eukaryota > Metazoa > Arthropoda > Insecta > Phasmatodea > Timematidae > Timema > Timema shepardi. The sequence goes on along the minus strand of CABFVX010002876.1, from coordinate 36,056 downwards.
TCCATTCTCCCTCTACGCAAGTGTGGGTGAATTTTCTCTAAATCGATCCTTACAAATTCCTAATCCATTAGTGTAATTAGTACATAGGAGTATAATCCGAACGGGTAGTAAGACGCGGTGCTAAAAGAAAAATTGATCATAACTTTTTTTAAATAGATTTAAAGTTTCTGTATAAATGCCGCTGTGCTCATGACCTGGGCCTGAATTTTAATGACGTAATATTTTCGGTAGGCCTACGTCATAGACAAAGATTGTGGGTGCATACATTTTGTCCACAATCGTCAGGTTGTGGAAACTTTTTTTAAAATTTCATTTTATATCAGTTGGAATTTTAGATAATTTTTTCCTCGTAGATCTGTATCTTCTTTGACGATTATGAAGAGTTAGTGAAGTGATGTTGGGATAGCGTTTTTTACTTATTACCTACATCTGAAACGGATATTTATAAATCAATGTTATATATATTTATCAGAATTCGAAAGTTTAGTTGCGTTTATAATTTTTGTTAACTTTCTTTAAGTCATTACGAGTTTTTGTTCATATTATTAGGTCTTTTGTGATAATATCCGGCTGAGAAAAGTCTGGGCAGCGCCCATAACAGATTATTCAATAACTTTTGAGATAACTAGATGTAGAAAATTAAACTCAACGTATTTACTGAAGCAATATTAGGTCTATATTTAATTTGGTCACAATAATGTTTATATCATAAAAATTGCAAAACTACGAATTTAAACTTTCTTTTCCATCCATCCCAACTTAAATTTTTGCTTAAAAATATTTATCTGCTATAAAAACTTACCAAAGCGAGTGTCGATTGCCGGTTGTGGTTCCTCGCACCATCTGTTGAGTGTTGTCGGAACTATCCGTGGCTCGCAGCCCAAGCCCCGCCCCCTGCAGCCAACCAGCGCGCAGCTGGCTGGTGCGCTTGCGCGCCTCTAAGTACGCCGTAATGTCTCTGTACACCCAATAACGAGCAAAGAGGTCGTTGGCATGCCAATAAGAATATTCCTCTTTGCTCGCTTTTAGCTGGGAGCGAATTGTTTGTAACCTTTGCGAGTCCTTCACGCTGGTATATTAATATGTTTGACTCTGTATTTAATTAACAAGATCCGGGAACTTTAATCATTTACACTGGGTTCAAACCTCGGCCAATAAAACATCACAAAGGCACAGTTGTTATGTGATATTACTTAGTAATTTACTTATTTCCATTTAAGAAAAGCTATTGATAATTTATGTTAAATCATTATCATAAATTTATTCTAAAGTTGATAAATCATTCGATTTTTAAGGTACCTATCTGGTGTTTAAAAAGATGAATTTAATTCGGAGACCTAATAGCCTAAAATTGTACCATAAAACTTAATAATTGATTGTAGATAAATAAAGAGGTTTAGCTTTTATACTTAATTACAACTACTATTTAGAGACTATTAATATTTTATAGGCTTGGAATTAGTCTTTATAATTTGACCGAAAATGTTATAATTTACTATCGATAATTTTATTTGTCTAACTATCTAATAAAATTAATTTTTTAATATATGAAAATTTGAAATGATGATCTAATTAGTAGGCATATGGTGCAAAATTTAGGCCAAAATAGTTTTTTATGGCCAACATTGAAGACAATTTAATGTGTATTACTAGTGTTGTTGTAATATAATTTTTGATAGTAATTTATCTATCAAAAGCGACAGCTACAGACTATAACTTGACGTATGAATACATAAAATCCGATGTCATTTTTTTCTAGCAGTCTGGTATATTTATTTGTAAGAAAATTAGTATATAGGCTTGGTAAGTTAATTATTATTTATTTAAATGGCTTATAAATATTGAGCACAGTTTAGTACAAAAATGTTTCACGTTGATCTCACTGCTTTTTATATGGTTTAAAATAATTATTGAATAATGTTTTATTAAGATAAAATCAGGGTATAACGAACCTGGAGAGCCGTGAAAACCCGGGAAATGTTTTATGCAATGTCGGTCGGGTGAACTGGGGGTGTTTTTTCCTAAATTGTTTTCCACTCTCCCTCCACGCAAATGCGGGTTCACTTCCTCTAATACGACCTTCCCAATTCCTAATCCATTAGAGTAATTAGTACTTAAAGCGTATAACCCGAACGGGTAGTAAGACGCGGTGCTAAATATTATTATTATTTTATGCAATGAAAAGGCAATGATAAAACAGAAAACTTCACACCCACAAACTAAAAACGATAGCGAAATTCGTGTTGAGCTCGACTGCTGAGGACGGGGAGATCGAGGTTCGAATCTCGGTCGGGTGAACTTGGGGTGGTTTTTCCTAAATGGTTTTCCACTCTCCCTCCACGCAAATGTGGGTTCACTTCCTCTAATTCAACCTTCCCAATTCCTAATCCATTAGAGTAATTAGTACTTAAAGCGTATAACCCGAATGGGTAGTAAGACGCGGTGCTGAATATATAGTAACCACAGCTAACAGTCCTAAGCTTTAAGAAAAACTCACCTTAAAAACAAAGCACGTTGATTCTAAAACGTATTTTCTCCCGGAAAGTTTGAGTGGTGAATCTCCTACTTCATATATTTATCTATCAAGGTCAAATTGTCTTATTATAAACACCATTGACGTAACATCACACTTGTCGATTGTGTGAAATAACAAGATTTCCCTCCTCTATAATTAAACCTATTAAAAAACATAGCCTAATCAGAACTTTACTAAAGATTAATAAAGCTGTTTTCAGTTTTGATGTCAATTTTACTGAAGGCCCTATGTAGGCTGTTTTTTTTAAGTAGTCCTAAATGCAGACCTATTTTCTTTATTACGTAGGCTACTGTTATTAGACCTAATGGTTAATGTTTTAGTAAACTCTGAATTTATTAAAATTGGCGGAAGCCATAATAAGCCTACATTATTAAAAACCACATAAAAGGTTTCATACAAAAATTTAAAACTCACCAACAGTGAATGGCAAATTTTTGACAGTGTTGCCACCCACGCGGACAAGATTTTGGTGGCACGCTGACGTAAAAGAAAAACGGTAAATATAACTTTTCCCAACGTGGTATAATTTTTTGAAGTCCATAATATTTCGATAGCGTTGTCATTCACGTGTCACGACATGTGAAGTCATTGATTAGAAGTTGTTTTGTGTGACGTTGAAGACAACTTATGAACACAACATAAATAGAATATCTTGGCTCGCAAAATACATTTTTCAAATTAATAGGGAAAAGGTTATGCTATTTTTTAATTTTAACATTTATAGGCCTATAAGTTAGGTACTTTAAGTTAATATTTATTGTATTTTTGTCGACCTCTGTGGTTTCGGGGTGAAATGCTCGTCTCAGGACCCGACGTTCATGGGTTCAAACCCAGATAGGGTTGACGGGTTTTTCCCAAGCGATAACAGTACGTAGCACAACTTCCTTCGGAGGACGTTGATTGTGGCATGTAAAAGAACCATAGAAAGTATGTAAAAATACCTTTCCGTGAAAATTGGTAGGCACTTTCGCTCTTGCTCATGGAAATTCTCGTGTGCTGATATAAACAGTCGGTTCAAAAAGTGCACGTTAAATTTCTCAAATAAATGAAAATATTGTATTCCTCCCCCTCCCCCCTACCCCCTGAAGGTGTTTTTACTTTAAGTTAATGAAATTAATTTTGTCCAAGACAATCACTTTGACAATATAGTAAATTTTACTTATTTAGAATTCAGTAGTTATTAAAAAAAGTTATTTACAATTTTATTTGCATTGTTCGTAACTTATTCAACAAGTTTTGATTTTTAAATTCTCATTAATAACGTAGATAAGAAGTGACCCACAGGACTATTTGAAAATCCAGCTAGTCCTTAACTGACACACCGGCCGGAAGAGTCTCCCCCTCCTTGATACAAACCGATACAACATAGTTTGTAACTAACCAGAACAAATTACTCCCGAACATATAATAACCGCACCCCGATTTTTAGAACGAAACCTTATTACGACCCACCCAGCTTTAATATAAATGCTCAGTAGAAGTATATCCCCCCCCCCCCAATTTTTTCATGATTTTATTTTTAATGCCAAAATAAATCAAACATTGCTCCAGCAGAAACATTGTTTAGATTTCTTCACACGGTGATATCAACAGTTGTTGATTATCTGTCGAGAGTGTTCTGTAATTTAATGACAACTTTTAATTTTCATTTAAAAAGTTTGTCATATAAGTTTAATGCCGCTATGCTTATTACAGATATTCAATAACCATGTGAAGAAAATAAAATAAAATTTTATGTCTATACTAGAGATTTTTTTTAATTCTATTTTGTACAAAAAGGGATTCTTACTTCAAAATTAATAAAAAAAACTGACTTTTAGCTCGCGTTCTCTTCCACCTTCTCTTCACATAAGATTTAAATATTCGTCTAGGAAAAGTTTTAATCATAGATTAAATATGAAAATAAAAACCAGCTTAAAATTCGCAAAAAAAAAAAAAGAGAGAGAAACCGGTGCGCGTTCTCTAAATGAAAGTAAAATATTTTCGGGAACCGATGTGTGCCCCGGGCGAGGGTCTCTCCCCGCCCCGCGCTTCTTGTCCGTGTCGTGTGTGGTATCGATCTCCCCCTCTCACCCCTCACTGAGGTCGGGAGGAGGAGGAGGAGGAGAAGGAAGACAGAGGAAAACAGACTTTTGAAATCGATGCATTTTTAGTGGAATCTTATGTCTTTTGCATGTCTCGGCAGATCGGAGTGGAGGTGGGCGTGGGAGGATGTCAATCGCGCCGTCTCCCTCCGTCAAGGCGGGGTGGTTATGGAGGTTACACAAGGGGGATTTGGGTGAAAAATAACCGAGATCATTATAACTACACAAATATGACGTGTTTGTTACCTTTTTTACTTTTATGGTAGAGATATTGTTGCCTTATCTTTGAGGGAAGTTACTCTGTGTCGTGTCGTTTAGTGTCTCCAGGGTAGGCAGAGCTTATTATAACCGTGGGACTATCTGTGATTTATCCTCCCCACACTCTTTCCCCATTTGACCAATCATACATAGACTCTGATCTACATCTCACGTGGGAATGTATGCTATCACCCACTCTGTCCCCATTTTACCAGTCATACATAAGCTCTACTCTACACACCTCACATGGGAATGTATGTTATCACCCACTCTGTCCCCATTTGACCAATAATACATAGGCTCTGCTCTACACACCTCACATGGGAATGTATGTTATCACCCACTCTGTCCCCATTTGACTAATAATACATAGGCTCTGCTCTACACACCTCACATGGGAATGTATGTTATCACCTACTCTGTCCCCATTTGACCAATCATACTTAGAGACTGCTCTACACACCTCATATGGGAATGTATGTTATCACCCACCGTCCCCATTTGACCAGTCATACACAAGCTCTGTTCTACACATCTCATTAGGGAATGTATGTCCGCGTATACCTGACCAATGAGTGTTCAATTGATTGGTGAGAACATATCACAGGTAGGCCTACATTTTAAACTAACTTTGCTTAACCTGGCAACACTTCACGACACGACACGACATTACTATCACTTAAGTGGAATAAACGCTTAATTATCAATAATAATAGATGTAATATATTTTCTAAGATAATTTGGTATCTTTGTGGCTATTGAATGGGGAAATGTCTAAAGGTAGGCTCACACTTTATCGCGTCGTATCGACTCAGGAAATATCGGAGTACCCTTTTGGAGTTTTCCCCAATTTCCACCCTCTTTTGAAAACTAATATAGATAAAGTTTACCGGGAATAGGCTATAATTGTTGAGGGTTTTTTTTTCTAAGGGAGAATGAGTTGATTTAAGTTTTATTAAGATAAGTTAGGACCCTCATCCGTGGTATAACGCGTCACTCTGGCGTTGGACTGGATTGGCCGGTGACGAGGAGATATGAGTTCGAATCCTGATCGGTTGTAGTGAGGGTAGTTTTAGTCTAAATTAATTCCCACTATCCCTCCACGCCTGTATATTTACTCTAAAATTATACCTGACTCATTCTTATTCACTATCGTAATTATTGTAAGCTATAACCTGAACTGTTAGTGAGAAGTGGCTTTAAAAAAAATCCTTAATTGGCTGCCTCTTAGAGATAATGTATTAGTAAACATACCTTATTTAAACATTTATCAACGTATTCTCCTTGAAAATTCTCAACAATTCGAGTTTTCATTCGACTAGTTTAAATGAAAATAAGAAGAAATGGAGGGAGGGTGGCTTAGAATCCAAATTGGGGATATTTTCTGACCCGTGTGCGATGCTCTGTAGTGTGAACCTACCTTTAACTTGTATCAAGTCCGTTCACAAACGACCGTGAGCTTAGTCGAACCGTTGACCCCAGTGTTGATGAGCCCAAGACAGAGACAGTGTGGGAGGAATTACCCCTCTTCCCCTCCTTATTACTCCCCTCTTCCTTCCTCTCCGCCTCTGGGCGACAAGTGGGCGTGGCCCAATAACCTCCCCTCCTCCTGCGAGGCGCTCCCCCCCAACCCTTCATCTTATTTCCCCTTGCCCCCCTCTATAACAATTATCATCTGCTTTGAGCAGTCTGATATGATACACACAGACTACACTAGGATTCTTGTGGAAACAAACTTTGAAAATTCAAACTTAATTTTTTTGGGGTCAACACTGATAACACTAGACTAAATTATTATTTTTATTTTATGATTATTGATAATATATATCAGTAGGTAACCTGGTGGTCTAGGGCTAAGGTGTCAGACTTCTGTGCTGGGGGTCCAGGGTTTCAATCCTCGGTCCCGGCACAGATTTATCTGATTACCAAACCCTTCCTTCACCTCTGGCAAGACGTGTATTAATCACAACTTGTGAACGTGTGGAATGCCAGGCCTCCGCCGTGGTTCGGATCCCACGTTAAACTGTCGGTCCTCCATTTCATCTCACATCACCCTACCACTACACATTAGCGTATAACCCGAACGGGTAGTAAGGCGCGGTGCTAATAATAATAATAATAATAATAATAATAATAATAACTATCAAAAGTGACAGCTGCATATAACATGACTTAGTATAAACATATGAAAATAGTATTAGTACCTTTCGTGAGTATCTTAAAACAAGTTTATTTCTACCTTAATCGGAGTGCAGGCACGACCAGCTCCGTCTAGCGCTTAATATTAAGGTGGGAAGGAAGGGAACTAGATTTAGGAACCGTATTTTACCAAACTAAATTAAAATATTGTTTCGGTAGAGTTTGGTTTAATTTTATACACAGTTCTTAAATATCTTTAATGAGCATAGTAGCATTAAAACATAAACTTTAGAAATCAAGATTTTTTTCAGCGCCGCTTCTTTATACCCCGTTCGGGTCACAAGCATAGGCTTACTAATTCCGCTAATGTGTTAAGAAAACGTAAGGTTGAATTTAGAATAAATATACCCACATTTGAGTTAAAGAAGTGTGGAAACCCGTATAAGGGGGAAAAAAATCAGTACAACCGACCGGGATTTGAACCCGTCACCGGCATTCTAGTATATTGCGAGAGCGACGCTTTAGACACCTGATTTTATCTGGCTCACAACATAATTTAACAAACATTTGTGTTCATAAAAATAAACTAGTTACGATATGAGAAATTATAAAGTTGAAAGTTTTTGCTATTC
>CABFVX010002876.1:11336-28370 GCA_902151425.1 Timema shepardi | reverse complement strand
CACCTTCAAAACTGCCCACCAATTTTTTTTGGACTGATACGGCCCGTGATATTAAAAATATTGCCGACCCTTGCTTTAGACCACTGAAACTGTTAAGACAAATATTCATAAACACTGTTGATATCACCATGTGTAGAAAATTAAACTAAACATATATTAAGCAATATTCTAATAGTTTTGGACAAAAAAGCTTTTTTTTTATACAAAGACTATATAAATACAGACCTTAACTTGGTTTCCTTACAAGTCTGGTTTAGAATATAGGTTCCGATCCGCGGTATATATCTACTTGTAGACCTACACATTTAATATTCATTCGCGAATCTTCATCCATTCATCCTTATTATTCGTTACTTCATTGGTATCAGTATTACATTCCCCCTTTCCCCCCCTTCAATCTTTCCCGCCACCTGGAGAAATCAGGGAATTTGGTGCGACAGGGAAAATTCAGCGAAATTAAAAGAAACCTGAATTTTAAGATATTTTGGCAATGTTGCGCCAATTAATGGGATTTAGTGAATAGCACACACAATATTATATTTGTACCCAAAAAAATTATTGTGTCCTTAATAAAAAAATAATGAGAGTTAAAAAAAGCTATATATATATATATATGTACTACAAAGCATTGAGAAAACGCATATTTTATAGTCAGTAAAAAACTTGATAAGGTTAGGGATATTCTAAACTTACAAAGTGTAACGACATTGAAAGTAGAATTTTGAAGAAATACTTACGCATTTGTGTTCAAGACGAGTATAAAACCATTAAGGGGAAAAAGAAAAAAGTAGTAACAGTGGAGCCTGCATCGGTGGCCGCATGATATATGCCGTCACGCTCGCCGATATCAGGTATATCGGGGCTTGAATCCTTGTCAGGTGTACTGAGGGGCGATTTTCCTAAATAGCTATCCACTCTCCTTTTACATAAATGCTGGTACATTTCCTCTAATCTCAACCTTCCTCAGCTACCTCATCAGCGCAATTAGTACGGACTGGAATCCGAACATCCCATATCGCCTTGTAATTAGAGTAAAATGCGAGACTAACGCGCTAGACCTTGTGACCACCGATGCCGGTAACGTCTATCGTTGTTCTATTTCCGTCATATTTATTTATGTGTGTGTTTTGGGCAGTGGCCGACCTTCCTTCCGCGCATCGTGCTGTATGCAGAGTGAAGATGACAGCTGGTTGCCATGACAACCCGAGACTCTCTCTATCTCACTCTTTCGCTCTTAGGTGCGCACCTCGTGGAGCACGACACCATTCGTTTTATATTATTATTATTATTATTATTATTAGCACCGCGTCTTACTACCCGTTCCGGTTATACGTACTTACGATAATATGTAATGGTAGGGTGATTGTGAGATGAAATGGAGGACCTGCAGTTTAACGTGGAATCCGAACCACGGTGGAGGCCTGGCATTCCCCACATTCACAAGATGTGATTAATACACGTCTTGTCAGAGGTGAAGAAAGGGTTTGGCAATCAGATAAATCTGTGCCGGGACCGAGGAATGAACCTCGGACTCTTAGCACAGAAGTCCGACACTTTACCCCTAGACCACCAGGTCACCCTTCATTTTATAAAACTTTACTTTTACTCTAGCTCGACCTCTCGAAGAGAGACGTATTATGATCGTTAAAAAAAAGTCACAACTCAAGATTTTTGATAAATGTCGACGTTTCATGACCCCTTGAAACCAAAAAAGTGGTTTTTGCGATGCCGTCTGTTTGTATCTCAGCTTTGAGCCGAAACCATTTTACTGATCATGTCGGGACTTGGTATTTAGGTTTTCAAAAGGTTCCCCCGAGGTGTTTTTGAAATTAGAAACCTAAACCTAAAATTAAAGGTAGTTTACTGAAGGTAAAAAAAAAAGAAAAAAATATATTTTGTCAATATCAGCTTTAACGATGTATAGGCCTATTAAATTTGAATACGTGACAAAATGTACCAGAGACAAATGGTACCACGCGACAAAACGTACCAGGGACTAAACGTACCACGCGACAAAACGTACCAGAGACAAAAGGTACCAGGGACTAAACGTACCAGGGACAAACGGTACCACGCGACAAAAGGTACCCCACAGGTGGAAGAAGACTACCTGTGAAAGGTCTTCTAATGACTCTTAATTATTTACCATGCAACAAAACGTGTACCACCACTACGTACATAGAAAAATGCATAAAAAATATTTGCCGAAATTATTATTTTCTTTAGTTTGGCTGATTTCCATCACACTTTAACCAGGCTTTAGGACTGGCAAAATGTCTCTATTGTTTATAGTCATATTGGTGTGTTTAAAATAAGCTGTGGTTAAGCTCTCGTCAATTTGGTTGTTGTGTGATTTTAATTTTTTAGTTACGCTAGAGGAAGCATTTTTTTCAGTCTCTTGATAGTTCTTCTGATTCATTCCATTTTCTGCGTGTAGGCTATTACCTTCAAACAGGATCTTAGGGGTCCATTTTCTTCATAACGACGCTTCATTATTCTTTTAAGCCGTTCGTCATATTTTATATACTTCTTCTTCCTCTTTGAACCTTCAATGTTCAACTCTGACCTCAAAAATTGACAGTTTGTTTTCTCAACCTTTCCTTTCAAACAAATGACGTCTTTCACTCTAGGGTTTGGCCTTCCTAACAAGGTGTTCAGCCGGTTGTGTCAGCCCTCTACGGCATTTTAGTGCGGTGTCGCCTTTGATTACAGTTCCACATGTTTATTGGAATGTACGGGTTTTCTAGCCAATTATCTACGAAGTTATAGGGGAAAAAAAGATTTAGCTTCACAGATTCTGGGGCTTGAGAGTGTATTTCCAGCCATCCATCATGAACTTCCTTAGTTTTTAAGAAGGTCAGAGCTGCACACATGCGTATATGCTAACGGATTTCCTCATTTTCTCGATACTCGACCGAAAGTCCTAGTTCTTGAACTTTATACGCCTAAGACATTTCTTCAAGTGGAAGACGCACCCCACTGATCTCTCTCGAAGAATCGCAAATATGGATACCAATTCAAAATCCACGTTCACTCTTTCTGGTTTCCACTCCGGAACAGCTTGAAGGATGAGCCAAAGCGAGCGAATGTGGGTTTCTTTCTTCTTATTGGGTAACAGAACAAACAAGACGGGGTTGATATTAGTTTCTCTATCCGTGTTCGCAAAATCTGCTGAGAAAATTGCTTACTACAGCACTTAAAAGTACCATCCATGGAAAAATTATGAAAGCATTTCAAGCTCTCTTTGCCCGGAAAAAAATAATAACTTTGTTTTCTTCTCCGTCGTCAGCTAACAGGAAAGAAGAACCGTCAAGCATCTTCAGTGTTTCTTTATCGAAAACAACTTCTTTGCGGTTGTTAGGCTCTTTTGCATTTCCTTGCGCCTTACATCTCTGCCGCATGTAAAGTTCTTCTCGGTGACTCTCGTCTCGGTATCTCGGCTACAAAATCATACCCTTTAAAAATAACATATTATTGAAACAAGGGCATGGAATCAACTACGCTCTAACTAGGACGCTTTAAAATAATAATTGAATGAACATAAATAAAAGTGTCGTTGTGTTTATTTTCTCGCTTCTTTCCCCAGACAGCATGGAAAGCGTGAATAGTTCTCGAAACAAGCTTGGAAAGTCAAATGTACAAGCTTGTTTCGAGATTAACAAGGTATATGAGGGGATTCCAAAACTATACAATATATTATAAAACAGGGTGCAAAGTCACCTTTGTCGTGAAGGTTGCCCAGAGTATCGTTGTAAACCTTGGTAATTGGCGGGTCTTCTTCTTCTCGAACCCTTTTCTCAGCCTCTTACATCCGCTCCTTCACCTCTAACCGAGCATCGTTCGGGGCTCCTGAAGGGCCACTAACCACTTTGTTATCTTTTGGTTTTATGAAAACTAGACACTTGTCATATTGCTGCCTTACACAAATCCACGTGATAGTACCATCCTTCGCTTGTCTTTTCTTCCTGTGAGCGTGTTCCTCGAAATGCGCGCACAAACCGCCCTTATTAGTAACACTTAACTTTATCTCCGTGTCAACACTTCTAAATGATCGCACGACATGTGCACCTGAGATGTCAAGGTGGTAATGACTAATGGGGTAATCCGGCCGGCCCCTGAGGGGGGCACCGGGGGACATGTAGTTGTTCAAGTGGTACGTTTTGTTGCATGGTAAATATTTCAAGAGTTATTTGAAGACCCTGCCATCCTCCTGAGTGGTGAGTGGTACGTTATGTCGGGACACCATTAAATTTTGTGTCTAGGCACCGTTTAACATTACAAACAAAATGGCAGTTCGCGTTTTACCATGAAAATGATTTTGATCGTACTTAACATAGACCTAAGCGGAAATGTTCGATTTTGAACATATCTACAGAACTTTGTATTTAAGATACGAAATAACTTAAGGCCTAAAGTTGTAGTATATTATTAAAAATAAACATATTTTATTTGGAATAGGCCTATATATTTATATATACTTATGTACATTGGCTATACACCTTTATAGAAATTTTTGTCCACCAAAAAGAATAACAATCAGTTTCAATTTTCAGAGCTGTACCGCTTTTATCAATGTTTATGTAACATTTCATATTATTTCACTTTATGTTCTTTATATTAATGTTTTTGCAACTATATAGGCCCTATAGCTTATTATTTAGTTTCACAAATCTTACGAGTTTTTAATAAATATCTCAATTTTAAGAGAAAAGAAAAAAACGAGTTTGTGTGCACGACTTATAAACTAACTTAAATCTAGAACCGACACAACACCAGGACCCCCGACCGTTAATTCATCACTGTGAAAGGGGGAGGAGGGAACTTACATTTCAACAACTATACGGCCATGCCGCGAATCTAAATTGGAACATTTAGCTCATTAGACAGACTCACTACCGACTAAGAAGCTAAGGCGTCGGACTCGACACTTCTTGTTATGGGCAGCACAAAATTTAAGCAAGATTTTTTCCTCCTTCATTCAAAAAGTACTGTTCAAATCTCACCACGCCCATAGCAAACAAATATTCAACAACTGTTGATATTACCACGTGTAGACAACTAAAATAAACGTAGCCTCTACCCTGAGGCAATATTTTATGTTGTCCGAAAATAAGTTTTGTTTTAAAAATTGCAAAAATAATTCTCTTGGCTTAAGTTTCCTTCCACTCCAGCCTTAATATCATAGATGACTTAACAGCTCGATGAGGAGGAGGCTACTAAAAAGTTGCACCCAAATTAGCGTAAAGAGCGAATGGTTTAATCCCACACGTAACTTTTATCCCTCTCTCTGTCGCCGGACAATCCAAATATATGGCGAACCTTACGCCCTATATGGCGTGACCAACGATACGGGTGTCGACAATGTTAAAACATAGTCCTCCCTCCCTCGTCCTAGCTTACAGAGCAACAACAGGGTAATTGCAGAGAGAAAATAAAGTTTCGCTCTTTCCTGTGAGCACGCGATCTGAACGTCAAGCTCCTTTTGTCTGGTTTTTCTGGTGGCTGGGAGATTGGGGCTCGAATCCCTGCTAAGCATAATGTGAGGGGTTTTATCATATTCACACAAATGTGAGAACATTTCCTATCAAATTCTACCTCTTACACCACTAGCGTAATTAATAACTTACAAATGCGTGAAAAAAACGTTAAAATATCATGCTTTCCTTTTTTTTATGGTGGCACATGGCCATTTATCAAAATACTGTAGTTGCTTTTGTTTGTTTCTTTATAAAAATGTATCATGGCTATTTAAGAAATTTGTCCCTTTTTTCAGGGATGTTAGTGGGTTATTAGCGCCTGAAACCTCCTGATCCCAGTGGCCCTCACCTCGACATATTCACCCTGTCCTCCTCGCCCCCCTTCACCCATCCTCTACCACCGTTTGACAAACACACTCCACAGTAGACAACATACACATGCTCGAACAAATAACACGTATTCTATTTCATATATTATTTTACTGCCAACGACTAACTCGAGAGCTACTTGTGGTGAACTCCGAATAGGCTGTGAGCTTCTCTACTCTCACATAAATATGAACTGGCTCGGGGAATTGAACAGGAATGTCTCACGATGGTAAGGGGGGAGGGAGGATCGGTCAGGCTCTGGGTTTCATGTAGGCTCAGGTTGAATGGGGCTGTTGCTCTTCCTTATATTGTCACCACTCAGTAGAACACCCATTGGTCAGGTATCAACGATATTACATTCCCATGGGAGGTGTATATAGCCTATGTATGATTGGTCAAATGGGGGCAGAGTGGGTGATAACATACATTCCCATGTGAGGTGTGTAGAACAGAGCCTATGTGTGATTGGTTAAATGGGGACAGAGTGGGTGATAACATACATTCCCATGTGAGGTGTGTAGAATAGAACCTATGTATGATTGGTCAAATGGGGACAGAGTGGGTGATAACATACATTCCCATGTTGAGGTGTGTAGAACAGAACCTATGTATGATTGGTCAAATGGGGACAGAGTGGGTGATAACATACATTCCCATGTGAGGTGTGTAGAGCAGAGCCTTTGTGTGATTGGTAAAATGGGGACAGAGTGGGTGATAACATACATTCCCATGTGAGGTGTGTAGAGCAGAGCCTATGTGTGATTGGTCAAATGGGGACAGAGTGGGTGATAGCATACACTAGCCCCATGGCTTCTTTGGTGCTGACTGACAGCTCACAACTGACAGATAATGGCTTTGAAAAGTTACCAGAACAAATTATGTATCCCTACGCCGAGCTATATGATCTGCAAAAAACATGTGTTTAGCAGCTGTCACTTCTGATAGTCAAAATTTAGGTATATACCTAAATGTTTACTGTCAGAAGTCAGTTGTGAGCTGTCAGTCAGCACCAAAGAAGCCATGGGGCTACTGTAGTTCCCAGTCTCCCGGCAGAGGGCTATAAAAGGAAAGTCACGGAAGATGTGACGTAATTTTTTTTTAAAGTAGTGACATTGACTATTTATTATAAATATAAATTATTATATATAAACGGATTCATTTCTCAGATATAAAAATCAACCTCAAACACTCTTTTTTTTAAATCAAACACCGACTTTCTTTGGAAAGTGGTATATTTTGTAGACGTGACCGTTTATAGAATCAATTGAATCTAAAGTTACACACTGAAACAAATTTGATCTGTGATCTATTCGTGCATGTCAAGGTGTTCAGGGCAATAGTGATGCTACTTGAACGTGAACGTTACTTTGACCAGTGAACATGTGTGAAATATATTATGTGGCCCGCGTACCAAAAGGTTTGGACACCCCTGTCTTAAACCATGAAGCCACTGAAGCGAATTGACATTGTCAATTGAATTGAGTGTTTTTAAGGATCTTATCACTTTGAAAGAAAAACAATGAATTAGTGAGAATTACTCTTCTTCAATCCTGATGATATGATTTGACATTTTGTTCTTGTTTTAACAATTGCAATAATTTAAAAAAATTATTCAATCCAAATACATTTCAAACTGAATTAATTTAGTTTATGAAATGGTGACAAAATTTGTTGGGGAATATTAATCCTCAAGGAAGGTCCCCAAAAAATATGGGATCAATGGTCAACTTAAATTAACGTGCATAAACATTCAAGTTCCACTCACTTCCTAATCTTCCGAAAGTTGTTTAATATTTTATTATTTGAGGAGATAATTTAATTTTACTGTGCTAGACTAAAAATTAATTTCTTTTTGAAAGTTTATACACAAAAGTGTATAATGTTGACATTGAGATCGTTTAATAAACTTTTGAAAAAAAGATTTTCGTAGGCTCCGGAGGGATTCGAACCCTCGATCTCCTGTTTACTAGACAGGCGCTTTAACCAACTAAGCCACGGCGCCTGTTATCTGTTACAAAGTTTGTGTATGTATCTGTTCTCTTTGACGCAATGGGTATCTTGCTTGTACATACATTAGAAGAGTTTGGTGGAAAAAACAGACATGTGACCGTTCTAATTAAATATGTTACTAATTATAACATCTCATTAGATACCCTACTATGGGGTGAAGTCCGATTTTAATAAGAATAGATAGACAAATAGAAAAGTCATTAGATCTATAGAGTCGGTGACCTGGTGGTCTAGGGGTAAGGTGTCAGACTTCTATGCTGGCGGCCGGGGTTCGATCCCCGGTCCCGGCAAAGATTTATCTGATTATCAAACCCTTCCTTCACCTCTGACAAGACATCTTGTGAATGTGGGGAATGCCAGGCCTCCACCGTGGTTCGGATTCCACGTTAAACTGTAAGTCCTCCATTTCATCTCACAATCACCCTACCATTACACATTAGCGTAAGTGCGTATAACCCGAACGGGTAGTAAGACGCGGTGCTAATAATAATAACATTAGATCTATTTTTACGTATCCATACGTCAAGTCATGTGATCTGAAGCTGCCACTTTTGATAGATATTACCAATGCCTATATAATAATAATAATATGTTATAAATTCAGTCGAAAACATAGGTTTGTATTTTATAAATGGTCCTTTCTATGAAAACTAGAAGATAAATAAAAAGCTTGGATTTTGATTTCACTATTAAAAAACAATGTGTTGAATTTATTTTGCTAAAATTATCAAAATTAACTCTAATAGAAGTGGTACTTAAATTCCATTTGATTAACTACTTTTGTAGTTTTTTTCCTTTATTTTGAAATGTCTGACACACTTCAAACTATTCTTCGTTATAATAACTAGGTCAAATACTTTTGTAACTAGCTTTACTTGCTTCGGTGGATGCATAGTCTAAGGCGTCATTCTCCCAGACGGCTGACTATAGAGAAATCAGGGTTCGACCCAAGTAGGGTGTACTGAGGTTGATTTTTTCTCAATTGTTTTCCAACCTCCCTCCACGTAAATCTGTGTACACTTCCTATAAATTCAATTTTTCTTATCCTTAGCTCGTTAGACTAATTAGTATATAAACCTAAACCTTAACAGGTCGTAAGATGCGATGCTAAAATAGCTGTTTATTTTACAAAGGGTTTTTGGTGAAGGAAAATACATTCCTCTGACGGATAAAACTTTTATTGTAGATTGTAATTTTAAGGAAAAAATGTGACTTTGTGCAGTTACTACTAATTTATTTTTCAATCTTAGTCAAAACGATAAATAAAGATGCCTGCTATTAAGACAAATAAATTCTACGGTGCACTGTATATAAATTCTCTCTTATCTTAAAATAGAGATATTTACTAAAAAATTGTAAGATTTGTGAAATTAAATAATATACGTTGTTGCAGAAAAATTAAATCAAAGAACCTACATTATATATATATTCTTATATGTAAGACATTATTGGTTTCATTAAAATATATTTCAAATAAAATACTTTTATTTTTACTAGCACTACAACTTAACTTATTTTGTATCTGAAATGGTTGGGGATATGATTAAAATTGGAAATGTCTGCTAATATAAGGTATATATGACATGTAAGAAGATTGATTTTTTTTTTAATATTAAACAGTGCCTATTCCCGAATTTTAATCATCGATTCGTGATCTGTTTGCCCTTCAGTAAACTACCCTTAAATTTGAGGTTAGATGCATAATTCCAAAAACTCCTTGAGAGATTCTCATAAAACACTAAATACCAATTTTCAGCCTGATCGGTAAAATGTTTTCGGCTCTTGATAGAGATAGAAACAGATGGAATCGCAAAAAACATTGTTTCGGTTTCATGGGGTCATGAAATTAGATTATAAAAAATCTAGAGTTCGATTTTTTTTACGGTCATAATATTTCTCTCTCCGAGGGTTAGAAAGAGATTAAAAATGTTTGGCTATGATCTAGTTAGTCCTTATTTAAATAAATGAAATTGAAAATAAAATTCACATTCAAAAGATAAAAAGCTAATACTTTTTTTTAGCGTGTGCTTCTATAAATGCCACAACCAATTTCGAGATTATGTTCGAACTCGGTGGTCTTAGAGTAAAGTGCTCACCTCAAGAGCCAATGTTCATTTGTTCAAACCCAACTGGGGGTAAACGGAATTTTAAGTGATAAAAATCCGTAGCACAACTTTCTTCGGAGAGGAAGTAAAGCCGTCAGTCGCATGTCAATTTTAGCATGTAAAATAACCCTGGAACGTATGGGAAAATATCTTTCCCGGCAAAATTGGTAAGCTCTTTCGCTGTCACTCATAGAAATTCTCGTGTGCTGATATAAACAGTCAGTTTAAAAAGTGCACGTTAAATACATCAAATAAATAATAAAATAAATAAAATAAGTTTTAGTAGTAATTTTAATATGGTAAGCGAGAGTTGATAAAAAAAACTTCTTGCTAAATGTGAGCTGTGTGGCCTAGTAAAAAACTTTCTAATTTAATTCGACCTATATTCTACTATTTAAATTATTATTATTATTAGCACCGCGTCTTACTACCCGTACGGGTTATACGCACTTACGCTAATGTGTAATGGTAGGGTGATTGTGAGATGAAATGAAGGAACTACAGTTTAACGTGGGATCCGAACCACGGTGGAGGCCTGACATTCCCCACATTCACAAGATGTCTTGTCAGAGGTGAAGGAAGGGTTTGGCAATCAGATATACTATTTAAATAAATAGATTTGACTTTCAGCCTAAGTGACCTTAGTTAGATACCAGACTGTCCATAAAATAGTTAGGCATTAATTTAAAAGTTCCTTTAGCTATTTAGATTACCAAATTTGTGGTCTAGTGGTCAGATTTCTTGTTTACGGATTCAGAGGTCCCATGTTAGATTCTTGGAGCTTCCAGATTTTTCTGTGAAAGCAATGGGTCTGGAACAGGATCAACTCGCAAGCACAAATGAAGAGCTACTAGTATGAAAGAGTAGCAGCTCCTGTCTATAAAACTAAGATTAATGGCCAAAGGGCTCGTTGTGCTGACCACATGACATCCTCTATCTGCAGGAATCGGCACTATCTTCGCTAGCAGATGGCGGCCGCTTGATTTGTATGATCGTGGGCTGACAATATGGAGTTTATTATTTTTTATCCATACAGATAAGTACACTAAAATGTTAGGAAACCTTATCAGATGTTTGACGATAAGTGCTGTTGTGTTAAGTTAAGCTATTTTGTAAGTCTTGCTTATGTATGACCCTACTTGTTGAGTTGGATCAGTGTCGAGGAGTTTGATTGACGTATCTTGGCTCCTTGTATTCAGTTTGCATTGAAAGAGTTATTTTATTTTTTTAACATATCGCCGGAAAAGTTTTGGTTTGAATTTTGCTGCACGTCTTACCACCCGTCCGAGCTATCATTGTTTGACTAATATATTAGGTTAGGTAGAGTTTAGAAAAATTGTACCTGCATTTGCGTGAGGGAAGAGAGTATAAAACCATTCAGGAAAAAAAAAAAGCTAATCAGAATACCCGGCTGGGATTCGAGACTAGAACTTGCGGTCACCAGTGAAGTGGACTAGACGAACCTGACGTAAATACAAGAAGGCTTATTTGCTATCTCTCTCATTTATATATTATTATAACTCTTTCTTTCACTCTTGATATTCATCTTTCTCTCTTTTATCTCTCTATCATTATTTATCTCTCTCTCTCTACCATTTTTTTATCTTTCTTTAAACCTTAATCATTCTTTCTATCTTTATCGATTTATTTATTTATCTTGTTATATCTTTCTCTCTTTATTTCTTTGCCTCTTTATTTATTTTTATTTATTTATTTTATCTCTTTATATCTCTTTATCTCTCTATATATAGCTCGTTTTTGCGCTCTCTCTCTCTCTCTCTCTATATATATATATATATATATATATAGTTAGTTTTCTCTATATCTCTATTCATCTCTATTTATCTCCCTTTATCCCTCTTTATTTATTTATTTCCCCCATCCATATATCTATCTTTGTTTACCTCTATATTTCTCTTTATCTCTATATAGCTATTTATTTTCTTTAACTATCTATCGTAGTCTAAATATTTATCTGTCTTTATCTATCTACCTATATATATCTTTATCTCTGTACCTCTTTGTCTCCACATGTAGCTCTATCGCTCTATCCCTGTATTTCTCTCTATGTCCACACAATCATCTATTCCTCTCTCTACATCTCTATTCGTACCTATCTCTCTTCAGTCTACTGGAGGTGCAAAGCCAGCGCAACGGTTCCACCATCCATCACCGAGCTAATTAGAGACGACTGTTTCGAGTGGTGCCTGTAATTCAGTCCACACCAGCCGCTACGAATATAGACCGGGGTTTATAATCCTTGGTGTCCTTAGGCGCTGCGCCCTTATTAACTGGAGCAGGGGCCGGTACAGCACCGGACCGTGCGTGTACAGGGTGTCCGCGATACAACAAGACGAGATATAGGGGAAACTAGTACAGATACAGGGTTAGAGACTCCACACGGGATGTATATTACACTTAAATACTATACAGAGAATGTATATTTCCTCTCATAACTGTACATATAATGTATATTACCCTTAAATACTGTTACAGAGAATGTATATTTCCTCTCATAACTGTACAGAGAATGTATATTACCCTTAAATACTGTACAGAGAATGTATATTTCCTCTCACAACTGTAGTGGGAATGTATATTACCCTTAAATACTGTACAAAGAATGTATATTTCCTCTCACAACTGTAGTGGGAATGTATATTACCCTTAAATACTGTACAGAGAATGTATATTTTCTCTCACAGCTGTAGTGGGAATGTATATTACCCCTAAATATTGTACAAATAATATATATTTACTCTCAGTACCGTACAGGCAATGTATATTACCACTAAAGACTACAGATAGTGTGTATTTCCTCTCGGAATGTACAGGGAATGTATATTAGCCTTCAGGACTGTACTGGGAATGTATTTTACCTCTCATGACTGTATAGGGAATGTATTTTACCTCTCATGACTGTATAGGGAATGTATTTTACCTCTCATGACTGTATAGAGAATGTATTTTACCTCTCATGACTGTATAGGGAATGTATATTTCCTTTCAAAACTCTGCAGAGAATGTATTTTGGAACCTGGTGGAGATAGAGTAAACCACACGGCTTAGAAGCGGTGGGGGTACCTTCTTTGAAATAGTTCTAAGGCCACCACTTACCATGCATGGGAGTACTCCCTCCTCCCCCCCTTTTCTCCACTCCTTTACACCAGCAAGATCGATGGCCTTCAAAAAAAACCATTGTTGTCTCGATTTATCATAGCTCTGGCCCGACGAGTGAGGAATTAAAACCTGTTAACTTACCTAAAGGCTATTCGCTATTTAATAATCTGGAGCATGTCCGGGTAACATCCGCCCAAGTGCCATGGTTCGGATTCCCGACCGTTGGCGGGATGGAAACGACCCAGAAGAAAAAATCCAATGAGCTCAAGTATCAAGCGAACATACAAAGGCTTGAGAGCCGATGATGGGGATACCGTGGTTCTAATCCAGGTTGAGTCTACTGAAGGTGGGTTTTCGTAAATGGTTTTCCACTTTCTCTCCACGCAAACGTGGGAACACTTACTGAAATGAAACCTTCCTCATATCTAAAACATTAGCGCAATTAGTACATATGCGTATGTCCCGAACGGGTCGTAAGATGACGTGCTTAATAAACTTTATATTGCAAACAGTGGTGCACTTAGAAAATTTATTTGGGGGGACTTTGAGGTCATGTAATGTACCGAAGCTATCAATATTGTATCTTTTTTTTTTTTTTCAAATTAGGAATTTTAAAGTGGAATATTAAGTAAAACTTGTATTAAAGCCAGAATTTTCGCAGTATTAATAATTTTTATTTGTCTACACAATAAATAAAGTATTACTTCAGTAGATACATTAAATACTCTGACACCTTAGTTCATTCAATTACGTGTCTGTCTTCTGAGCTAAGGATCTCTGTTTCTATTCCCGGCATGTCCGAAAAGTGAATCATCGGTGAAATGTGTTGTTTTTTCTATCACAGTGATGAATTAACGTTCTTGGGTCTGGGTGTTGTGTCTATTATAAATTTAAGTTTAAAAAAAAAATTGTATTTCTTAACGTGCACTTTCTGAACTGACTAATTATATCAGGACAAAAGAATTTTTATGAGTTAGATCGAAAGGACCTTCCAATTTTGCCGGGAATTCCAGGATACCCGCAATGAATATTCAAGAACTGTTGAAATTACCATGTGTAGAAAACTAAACTAATATTAATAACTATTTATTTATTTATTGAAGCATTGTTTGATTTATTTTGACCTAGAAAGGTTTGTTTGTTTAAAAAGAAAAAACTATAAAAATCCACCCTACTTTAATAGAGTTATTCGTCTAAATTTTATTTTTTACTGTAAGGGCATCTCCCCCCTTCCCTCTCAACCACTTTTCCCTAGATCTAACAAAAGAGTAACGTGGAATAATCGCGACATAGCCTGTTGTGCGCCTTTAACTCCAATTATCTAATTTTGTTTTTCCCGTAAAACCCACTGGTACTTTCTTTCGTTTCGGTTTGTACCTTAAGGGCGTCGTTGTCGTCTTGGAGAGCTATATTCTCTACCCCCTCCTCCCCCCTCCCTCAACCCTGAAGTTCGACCATCAAAACTCAGGCCCCTGGAACAATTAGACAGTTATCCGATGTTGATGCCCCGCTCCTTAATAAGAGTCTTTTGAGGTTTTATCGGTGGGTGAAGAAGGGAAGGGGGATCCCTTTACAAGTTTTGTCGCCCGCCATCTTAGCAGACGGCGTCAAGTTTTTTTTTTCATATCTACAGTCTTCTGTCTGGATAGCTCATGTCCTCGTGGCCTAGTGGTCAAACCTACAAGTACTAGAGAAATTGGATTTCCTCCAAGAGAATAAATGACAGTGTCGTGTCGTGGAGTGTTGCCAGGGTAAGCAGATAGTTTGGTTCAATTGTACATGTGATATGCTCTCATCACTCAATAGGACACTCATTGGTGAGATATATACGGAAATACATTCCTATATGAGGTGTGTAGAGTAGAGCCTATGTATGATTAGTCAAATGGGGACACATTAGGTGTTAACATACATTCCCATGTGAGATGTGTAGAGCAGAGCCTATGTTTGATTGGTCAAATGGGGACAGAGTGGGTGATATCATACATTCCCATGTGAGGTGTGTAGAGCAGAGCCTATGTTTGATTGGTCAAATGGGGACAGAATGGATGATAGCATACATTCCCATGTGAGGTGTGTAGAGCAGAGCCTATGTTTGACTGGTCAAATGGGGACAGAGTGTGTGATAACATACATTCTCATGTGAGGTATGTAGAGCAGAGCCTGTGTATGATTGGTCAAATGGGTACAGAGGGGGTGATAACATACATGCTCGTTTGGTTTGTCATTGATTAGGTCAGAATTCAATTTCGACCGGGGTATTGGGGGTGATTTTTCCTTTAAGCAAATTAAAGTACATTTCCTCTCAATTCTCCCTACCCCACAAGTGTAATTAAATACATAAAGCCCAGACGGCCAGTTATATTCGGTGAAAATAATATTCTAGAAACTTTGATAGGATTCCGTATATTAGCTCCCACCTCTTGATCAGTTTCACCTGACGCCAGTATAGCACTGTTCCCCCCCTTCTTTCCTCCTTTCCTTCACCTCTCTAACCCATGAACCACTTTATCGGGAATGTTTCGTCTCTCCTCTCTCTATAATTTCCCCTTCCCTCTTCCCTTCTCCTCTCCTACAAAGTAGACGACTACAACACGCGAACTTAGTTTCTGATCGCTCATAAATTACTTTCCTCCCAGTCATGTCCAAATTATTTCGTTTCTCGCCCATCACAATCCAAGCCTCGACTTAGCTCAGCGATTACTGTAAGTTTACAGTCAACTCCCAATACGGTTTGGAAGGGGAGGGATAAGAATGAAAGCTTATATTTATTCTAATGTCAATACGGTTTGAGGTAAAGATCATTTCAACCATCACAGTCCTAGCCTCGACATAACTCAACAATTACTGTAAGCCAACTTCTAACACGTTTTAGAGAGAACATAAGTGAGCATATATATAACACTGTTTATCAAACTCTTCTAATTAATGGACAAGTCTAATTAGATCCTTATAATTCCTATCATATATCTTTCAAAATTCATATGCAAATTTATACCCTAGATTTTCATTTACAAACAATATCTATTTATACATTTTTACCAACTTTTCTTATATCCTTTTTTAAAAATTGTGACCTGTGTAACTCTTTTTTAACTGGCGTCTCACTCACTATCCATTTGGGTCAAAGCATGTGAATTATTTGCACAAATTTATTAGAAATGAGTAAAGTTGAATTTAGAGGAAGTGTACCTACATTTGTGTGTGTGTGGGGGGGAGTTTGAGATAAAATTTAGGGAAAGCCACCTGCAGTACACCAACAACCAACCAGGTTTGAAACCCTGACCTACCCATCACCGGTGAACTAGACCAGATGAAACTGACGCTTCCGTCAATGCACCTAGGATGGTTAAAGGGATAAGGATGGCAGTTTATAGAGGAAGTGCATCCACATTCGCGTGGGCACAGGATGGAAAAAAACCTGCGGTAAACAACATGTGGA
Source organism: Timema shepardi (assembly GCA_902151425.1). Lineage (NCBI taxonomy): Eukaryota > Metazoa > Arthropoda > Insecta > Phasmatodea > Timematidae > Timema > Timema shepardi. The sequence goes on along the minus strand of CABFVX010002876.1, from coordinate 11,847 downwards.
AAACTACTCCCGATATTCTAATTTGCCAGTCACTAACAAACCAGGATGTTGTAAGACCGACGCCTGATACTACTTAAGCACCGGTGCGAATAGTAGTAAACAATAAATGATATAAAGAAGATCCTCAGACCAGTATCGGTGGTCAAACGGTTCAAGGCCTGGACCGTCGATGATGGGGAGCTCGGGGTTTGAATTTTGGTCGTTTGTACTGAGACACGCTTTCCCTAAATGGTCTTCCACTCTCCCTCCACGCAAATGTGGTATACAACCTCTTAATTCCACCTATACTCATCCCTAAAACGTTAGCATAGCTAGTACATACAGTAGACCTATATTCGTTTCCTCGGCATATCCGACCTCTTAATATCCGTCTCCTCGACATTTCCTACCTCTGAATGTCCGTCTCCTCAGCATATCCGACCTCTGAATATCCGTCTCCTCGGCATATCCGACCTCTGAATATCCGTCTCCTCGGCATATCCAACCTCTGAATATCCGTCTCCTCGGCATT
>CABFVX010002876.1:0-10752 GCA_902151425.1 Timema shepardi | reverse complement strand
TTTTATTTTTTTTTTAAAAAAAATTTATTTCATTTATTTTTGAGTTTTTTTTTTTTTTTTTCTGACCATGTCCCATTCCTGTGAGTGACAGATAATTGGGTCCCTACCGTATGTACATAACCCGAACGGGTTCTGAAGATTAAATCCCAACTTTGTCACAAAAAAAAACTGACTCAAAACATATTCACGAAATAATTCAAATGGATTTACTGAGAGGGGGAATCGAGCCCTGGTCTTCACGATTTAGAACCAGCAAACGCAACGTGTAAAAGTTAGTAACGCGCGCTGAAATCCTGTGTAAATAAATACCTCGTGAAGAACGAGCCTGAGGTGTGTAATTGTCCAGGAATGCCAACTGTGGGGGATATTAATTCCCCCCACTCTCCCGAACTTGTGAAAGCGTGAGAACCCCACGTCTGAGGGTCCCCATTAGCCCTGGTTTCACCGCCACTTGGTTGGCTTTTTTTTTTATTCTGCGTTATTAAAAATAAAATATGTATATAGATACTTGTAATCGTATATCTGACCGCCGTGTGTTTACCTGTTGGTAACCCTGGTAATAACCAAGTAAACCAAAGATTGAAACGTGACTGACAATTAGAAGTTCTCCCCTTTCACTCTAAACCCTGTCCACCCCCTCTCAGTGCTCGCTCCTTCTAGGCCCGGTTATTCAAATGTGCTTCTTGAATCAGCACGACATATCCTCAAGACAAAATGTGTGGGAGAAAATACCTCTCCGCTATTTGGGAGAAGGGTCAATTTTCAAGTTCAGTAAGGTCCAACGTCAACTAACCTCCTCCCCCTCCATTTTTTCCCCATAAAAACTCTTCCGTGTCTTGTCACCCGTCCGGTATATCAGCATATTTGCATTAAGGTGGGGGTTAATAGGTTGTTAATATTTAAAGGATCTGTAACATCATTCACATGGAGAAATAAAAGGGAAATTGTTTGGGAGGGGTGGGGCCAGAAAGGGGGTAAGAAAATAAATTCAATTGTACAAGAGCTAAACCACAATCTCGTCATCAACGAACCAGATGCTGGATGAGACCGACGCCTTTACCCACACGCTCGAAGGTGTAAGTTTGTTATAGTATGATTCGGAGAAAATGAACATTTTAGGAGAAAAAAAACTTATATTTTGCGGTGTACATTTACTCAAGGCCTTAGCCAGGGGGGGGAGAGTTTGGTGGCTCAACCCCGCCCCCCCCCCCCCGTGAAATTTAATGAACAAAATATATATGGTTTTATTTATGGTTCAATTAATATCAAAATTAAGATATGAATACAAATTAGGAGGCTGTGTTACCATAAAAAGGACTTCAGAGAGCTTCTAGTGTTGTTAAATATTTAGACATTTTCCTAGCCTTCGGCATATTGGGGGATATTTTACCATAAAAAAAACACTTCAAAGAGATTCAAAAAGTGTTAAATATTTATAAATTTTCCTAGCCTTTGGCATTTTGGGGGTTATTTTGCCATACAAAAAAACACTTCACAGAGCTTCAAAAAGTGTTAAATATTAAGAAATTTTCCTAGCCTTCGCCATTTTGGGGGTTATTTTGCCATAAAAAACACTTCACAGAGCTCCAAAAAGTGTTAAATATTAAGAAATTTTTCAAGCCTTGGCCAGCTAGGGGGTTATGTTACCATGAAAATACCCACTTCAGAGAGCGTCTAGAACTGTTTATCATTTAGAATTTTTTCTAGCTTCCAGCAATTGGGGGATGTGCCCACAAAACCCCCCTGAAATTATTGGCTGGCTTCGACCTTGCATTTACTCTGTTATTATCGTTATTTTATAGGTACTGATAATATCAATCAAAAGTGACAGCTGCAGATGGAACATGAAAAATGTTTTGGTAACTTTTAGTAATTCTCAAAATGTTTTATTTCCATCTGAATCTATCTGTAGTAATCTTACTTTCCCTCTTTTTGTTTTTTGAGGAGGAATGAATGGATATAATGCATTTTTAGTTTAAGAGTACGATTTGAATTCCACGCAATCTCAATAGCATAGGACTGGGAAGGTGGGATTAATTTACCTCATCTTGTGGGAAATGAACCGTGAATGAATGAGAAAACCAATCATATTTTCAAACTGAATTTACTTTTCTTTTCACCATATCTCTTTGCTTGGTGTCAAGACTGTAAATATAAAAGATAAAAAAGGATCTTAATTCACTGCATAAAATAGGTGAACTCATTTACTATTCTGATTATGTCACTGGCAAGGCGTATTAAGAAAGGGGAGAGATGTGGTCTGGACCACCCCCCTCTTAGAAAAATTAACTTTCAAAGACCCTGGTCATTGGGAGTATCTACAGTGCCTCCATGGCTTCTTTGGTGCTGACTGACAGCTTTGAAAAGATACCAGGCCAAATTATGTATCCCTACGCCGAACCATATGATCTGCAAAAACATGTATTTAGCAGATGTCACTTCTGACGGTCAAAATTTAGGTATATACCTAAATGTTGACTGTCAGAAGTCAGCTGTTAACTGTCAGTCAGCACCAAAGAAGCCATGGGGCTACTGTAGTAATATATAACTCGGAGGTCTACATATTTTTTAGCGTTAATTAAATGCATTCCTAATTGGATAATATATGACCTAATTAAGTTTTATATTATTTTTACTTTTGCCCAATTCATCGGCGAGAGAAGCACTGTGATCGTAAAAAAAAATCAAACACTTGTTAACACTTTTGATAAGTGTCGACATTTCATGACCCCCTGCAACCTCAAAAGTGGTTTTCACGTTGCCATTTTACCTATAGGAATAAAACTTGTTATCTAGAATTTTCATGGGATTTCTCATTAGGGTTTTTTGGAATTGTATATCTGGACCTAAAATTAGGTGTACTTTACTGAAGAGCTAAAAGAGATAAAATTGATATTATCGAAATCCACTGTGAAGGATCTCAATGCTTACACGCTGGAAGCCACTTTTGTGACGTCTTGATCACACTTCATCTAGGGGTTGTTTGTTATTGAAATTTGATGCCACTTTTGTGACGTCTTGATCACACTTCGTCTAGGGGTTGTTTGTTATTGAAATTTGATGCCACTTTTGTGACGTCTTGATCACACTTCATCTAGGGGTTGTTTGTTATTGAAATTTGATGCCACATTTGGGTGACAATATTAGAATGATGATGTTGATGTGATTTATTATATCAGGCTAAAATTGAGACTAACTACGTAGTTTTAATGTAATTACTGCACTGAACAAGATTATTACGCGATCCGATATCACACGTGCTTATGTCTCACTTTCTAGGGAACTGTGATGACTAAAATTTGATCGGATCCAAATTGTCCCTCAATTGTGCCCAGCACGTAATATTTACGGTCCCGATTAATATTGTCATTTTAATGAAAAAAATATTTTTTCTCTTGACGGACGCAGACTACCAAGTGAGTGACGACACCCGTGCTTGCCTAAAGCTTTGTTTTCGAAGACTTGGCTCCCGGAACATGTTGCAAGTAACGGTATGCAGCCATCCCTCCTCCCTTGTCTCAAGAGAAGATTTCACCTGGGTGACCGTCATCCAGCAAGGTCTCCAGATTCTCCAGAGTATAATAGTAGGTCTCAGACTCCTGTTACCCGGCTGGAAGCAGACCTCAGACCATAGTACTCACACATCTCGTCCCAGGCTAGTCGGGTGAATATCTGATAGGGTATTATGAGGGAGTGCTGGTGGGAATCGAACCAGGTGACACCCCTCCTGATGGACGCGTAAACCAGCTGCGATATTATTAATACAATCTCCGGGCGATAACTCCCTTCCTTATTTTAGTTTTAGGTCTTTTTCCTCCGGAAGGCGTTTGCTTTATTGGAGTAAGAGAAGAAACCTCCCTTCAAAACTAGAGTCCTTCTTCCGCTTAGTTGTTATTATTAGCACCGCGTCTTACTACCCGTTCGGGTTGTACGCACTTACGCTAATGTGTAATGGTAAGGTGATTGCGAGATGAAATGGATGGACCTACAGTTTAACGTGGGATCCGAACCACGGTGGAGGCCTGGTATTCCCCACATTCACAAGTTGTGATTAATACACGTCTTGTTAGAGGTGAAGGAAGGGTTCGGCAATCGGATAGATCTGTTCCGGAACTGAGGATTGAACCCTGGACTCTCACGCTTAGTTAAATAGTAGTAATGGTAATCAAAAATAGTTGGTTCCCGTAATAGCCCAGTCGGAGAGTACATTGTTAGCGGGAATAATTCCGGGCAAGCTGAAAATAATTTTAATCTGTTTGATTGGGTGTTAGAAAACACATGCTAATTTTGCACTCCCTGACAAGCCCGGATTTGATCACCATCTTTTTTTTAAAAAAAGCAAAAAATGTACATTTTCTCATAACGTTGTAAATATATCGATTAGTATCAACTTTAAAGAAAAATATGTGGTCACAAAAGTTATAAAGATAGGTGTATTTTTTATAAAAATTGTTCTATACATTTTTGTAGTACGAATGCCTGTTTCTGAGTAATAGGTGGTCAAAATATTGAATTTTCGGGCGTTTGATACTTTTTTTTTAATCCTCATCTGTTTTCATCTACACAATTAGTTATTTTTGGTGCTATATACGAATCTTTTTCCGAAGTTTGGATCCTGCACAGCCCTAGTTAAAATTCAATGTATTGACCGTATGACACATTATTTGCCTACCAGTTGGAAATAATTCAATTTAGCCGTGAACCCGTTTTGTTGTGTTTTCGTCATCGTTCAAAGAGTAAATAAACTCGGAGTCTGGTATAGCATAGCGGTATGAGCTCGGTATCACACTGTGTGGGGTAGAGGCGCGTATCGGTACAGTACTGGTACAATAGCAAGCTTACCTTCTAAGTTTCCACTATGGCGAAGCTTATAAGATAGGGCCCTAGCATGGTCAGAAAAATTGAGTCAAGTGAGCTTGCTACCTTTCAAGGTAAACTAAATGTACCTAATGTACACCTCCAATCTGGCGTCACTCATATTTTTGAACTAACAAACACCCTGATTTCATGAACGTCTTCAGCACGTCTCAACAGACTGGTAGGTGGCACCCTTAAGGTGTAAGTGTAGGGGACGTGAGAAATACTTTGCAGCTTTTATAGCAATACATTTTTTGGCCAAAATAAATAATAAAATTGCTTCTGTAGAAACATAGATTTTAATTTTATTCACAGGGGGATATCAACAGTTGTTGAATATCTGTCATGGGTATAACGGCATTAGAAGAGAAGCTTTTAAATGAATATACAATTTTGATTTAAATTCCAAAGCACCCTTGACAGATATATACCCCATGGGAAGAAAATTAAACTTTATGTTTCTACTGGAGAAATATTTGATCTATTTTGACCAAAAAAAATTTTTGCTATAAAAACTGCAAACACGATACACTTTTATCCCATCCCCTCCACTCTCAACTAAAGTAACTGGAAGCACTCTTCTGTTTCCGCCACTGAAGCCGCCATATAACATGTTAAATTTTTATTCTTACAAATAATCTCTATCATCAGCTTAATAATACATCTCCATCTGTCTATGTTATTCATAAAACCGTTTTAAAAACCTCGCTGAGAATTCCAGGAATAACGTCCAGTTTGCCAATAATCAGCCCCCTCTCTCCCCCAGGTTTGACATCCTGTCATGCCAACTTAAAAGAGTCCGGTGTCAAAACACGAGGAAGTAAAGCTGTCGAATAATTAATTCAGCTGATAACATGTCTGAATCGTAATGACGGTTGTGTCAAGAAACTTGCGGATCATTTATGAATGCGGTTTCTTTACTGCGGTCCGATTTTCATAAGGGAGGGTCTTCTTATCTGACAGCTAGAAAAAAAGTCACTAGAGATACTTTTGCGTATTCATACGTCAAGTAATGTTATCCCCAGCTGTCACTTTTTGATAGATATCAGCAATACTTATAATAACTTTAGTAATATAGTAAAATATCAATGTTGACTTAAACAAAATTTTACGTTTGTGTTTTATAAAAAAACCTTTCTATAAAATTTAGATAGTATATGCTGTGAGTTCCTTTATGAACATAAGATTCCACAAAAAAACGTGAAAGAGGGGGATTGAGGGGGTTCTTAATCATTTCTCGTGGCGTACAAATGTCACGTAAGTTTTGCACATTTCTTGTCTAGCTGTATATTTAATAGGCCTATATCTAGTTGACAACCCCACGTATGTAAGATCCTATTCTTGGTGGTGAGGGGGTGATGGGAGGAAATGGGAAATACCAGATTACTTTTTTATTTAGAACCACGTGTTAATAACCATTCCCCTTCTTTCACCTCTGACAAGACATCTTGTGAATGTGGGGAATGCCAGACCTCTACCGTGGTTCGGATCCCACGTTAAACTGTAGGTCCTCTATTTCATCTCACAATTCACCCTACCATTACACATTAGCGTAAGTGCGTATAGCCCGAACGGGTAGTAAAACGCGGTGCTAATAATAATAATAATAATAATACTAACCATTCGCTTTGTACGCCAATGTAGGGTACTAATTACACCTGTGCATGTGTTATAGATTAGAAGGTTATTATTATTATTATTATTATTATCACCGCGTCTTACTGCCCGTTCGGGTTATACGCACTTACGCTAATATGTAATGGTAGGGTGATTGTGAGATGAAATGGAGGACCTATACAGTTTAACGTGGAATCCGAACCACGGTGGAGGCCTGGCATTTCCCACATTCACAAGATGTCTTGTCAGAGGTGAAGGAAGGGCTTAGCAATCAGATAAATCTGTGCCGGGACCTAGGATTGAACCCCGGCCGCCAGCACAGAAGTCTGACACCTTACCCCTAGACGACCAGGTCACCTACTTAAGAAGGTTACATTTAGAGGAAGTGTGAAAAACTATTTAAGGAAGACAACCATCGGTACACCCGACTGGGGTTTGAACCTTTATCTCCCCGTATTCTACATTTTAGTCTATTGCGAGAGTGACGCCTTAGAGCAGAGGATCTTCATCCCGCGCCCACGGTAACAGCCTTTGATGCTGCTGGTTTATGAAAAATATAAAGTCATTTCAAGAGAAAAAATTATAAATACAGATATATATTTATATATATATATATATATATTACATAATCAACTATTAAAATAAATATGTATCTTACATTAGTTTATAAACGAGATATGCTTTTCGCGCGAAGGAAATTATTACGTTTTAATACAAATGTACTTTGAACCTACAAATGACAACTCTAGTAGACAAGACAAATCGTGTTACGTCCTACTATAAGAAATCTAAAGACACCAAAAACAACAGAGAACATACTTCACGAGAGATCCTCATCCTGAGTTAGAGTATAAGTGTATAAAAATAGCTGAAAGGAATATTTTAAAATATATTCAATCCGAATACTGCCGGTAAAGTATTGCGGCCCGCGAGACAACAAGAGAGAAAAACTTCGGACCTTGGACATGAAAAGTTTGAAGAGTCTTTCCTTAAACTACGCGGCCACCGAAGTGCGTACCAGTGGATAAAGACGTCCGTATTTTATTTGCTGGTGACGGTAAGATTGGGAGTTCAATTTTCATCCGGATATACAGCGCATAGGACCCGCCTCGGTGTCGTAGTTGGCTAATACGCTTGTCGTGTTGAGCTGCTCGACTGCTGAGGACAGGGAGATCGAGGTTCGAATCTCAGTCGGGTGAACTGGGGGTGATTTTTCCTAATTGGTTTGCCACTCTTCCTCCACACAAATGCGGGCTCACTTCCTCTAATTTAACCTTCCCAATTCCTAATCCATTAGCATAATTAGTACTTATTATTATTATTATTATTATTATTATTATTATTAGCACCACGTCTTACTACCCATTCGGGCTATACGCACTTGCGCTAATGTGTAATGGTAGGGTTATTGTGAGATGAAATGGAGGACCTACAGTTTAACGTGGAATACGAACCACTGTGGAGGCCTGGCACTCCCCACATTCACAAGATGTCTTGTCAGAGGTGAAGGAAGGGTTTTGGTAATCAGATAAATCTTTGCCGGGACCGAGGATTGAACCCTGGCCGCCAGCACAGAAGTCTGACACCTTACCCCTAGACCGCTAGGTCACCAATTAGTACTTAAAGTGTAGGTACAACCTGAACGGGTAGTAATACGTGGTGCTAAATAATAATAATAATAATAATACAGCACATAGGGAGTTTTTTCTTTTATAAATAGTTTATCATTCTCTTTAAAATCGGATGCGTGTACACTTAAAAAAAATCATCTTCCCTCAGTAGAGTAATTGGAGCCACCTATAAAAATGCAGGCATGGGTTACTTTAGGTCCAGAAATCCTGCTTTATTCAAAGAATTACAAAGAATTTTGGTCCCCTTAAAAATGAAATTGAAAGGTATCAACATATCTTCATAGGATTAAAAACCTTAAGTTTCAAAAAACAAAATGCGTTAGTACTGAGATTAAATTAAATGGTTGTACACATAAATCCAACAACTTTCCTCAATACAAATAAAATCATTTCCAAAACAATATCACAACAGAATATTCTTATGTAGAAAACGAAACAAGTTATTAAAAACAATTATAGCAATGAGACCATGTCGCTTTTATCTACCACTTATTAACAAGCAAGAAAAATTTAACAAAGATGTAATAATGTGACAAAATAAAATATTAGATTTTAAATCATATATTTCCTAAACTATTGAAGTATAAATGTTACATTACATCTCTCTATGTATAAAAACGAAAGCCCTGACTGACTAAATCCCTGACTCATCACTAATTCTCACACTTCCCGCAAAGCTAGAGGGATGGAATTTAGCACAGTTGTCCTTTATAAGCCAATTAGGAAAAGTAAAGATGTTTCATTCCCATGTTTTGTGATTAAGAGGGTGAAATCGGGGTACCTACCCTAATCGACAATATTGATTTATAAACTCTTTTTAGGCGTTTGGAGGGTAATAATCCGATAATTTTGTTCTAATAATCCCTTCGAAAAATAAAGCAATTATTTTTAACTCCGTAGGTGGTTCCAAGGGGTCAAAATAAAGAATACAAACAATTAATTAAAATATGTAATTACGTTTTAATATGCAAATCCAAGAGACGGTAGAAGTCTGTAGTTTATATTTTGCTGCACTTTGTGGTGTTTGTAGTGTCTGTGTGAGTGAGAGGGCCCGGCCCGGGGCGGTGTGTGGTGGCGGGATAGGAAGGGAGGCCTGTCCTGCCACGCTCAGCTGATAACGCCCCAGGCAGTAAGCAAGGGGGCCAGCCGAAAATAAAACTCCCAATGAGAAACGATACATATTCACCTCCTCGCGGTGTTTCTCGGGCAGCGCTAAGAACCATGCCATTACGTTTCAAACAAAAATTCCTCATTTCCATCCAAAAATATCACGTGCAAAAAACGGGCATTCAGCTAGTTAACAATAAATTAAAGCACTCATAGAATATAAAAACATATTAAAATGATACACAATATAATATAACATTTTAGAAAACATTCTAATTAATCTTTCGTAAGGAGTGAATGAATATAATAAAAGTCAAGACTTAGATATTATCTTTTATAATTTACGAAAGTATGGTTCAAATTAGATAATTTATAAATGAACTATTGCGTATGATTGACATTATGAGTAACTCTTACAGGACGCTAGCATACTTTGGTATTAACTATTTACATTTACAACGAGTGCTGTAATATGAGTCAAATAGGTACAAACTGATAACATGACATAATACACTATTAATTGGCCACTTAATTTCATTTCATTTCATTTTAATTAAGTGGCCAATTAATAGTGTATTATGTCATGTTATCAGTTTGTACCTATTTGACTCATATTACAGCACTCGTCGTAAATGTAAATAGTTAACACCAAAGTATGCTAACGTCCTGTAAGAGTTAATCATAATGTCAATCATACGCAATAGTTCATTTATCAATTATCTAATTTGAACCATACTTTCATAAATTATAAAAGATAATATCTAAGTATTGACTTATATTATATTCATTCACTCCTTACGAAAGAACAATATAATATATTAAAAAACTTTTGATGTACGAGTACAATCTTTGTATGTTAATTAATTTAATAAATAGAATATGTGATGTAAGAGAACGAGATTAAAAAAATAATTATTATGGTGGGAAAAATTTGAAATGAATTTGATAAATTGATGGGTTGAATTTAAATTCATTCAAAAATTTTCTTCTATAAGGTTTTACGTTCTATGTGTGTGTAATTTATTGCTAATGTACTGTAACATTAACTCTCCACCGTTCTGTGGAATATACGATTTCAAATTTTATTAGCTATTTGTTTTTTTTCATCCTATTTCATCTTTGTTAAAATGTTCTTTCTTTTATTCACTACTTATTAACACGCTACATTTTCTCATTAGTATAAAAAACTGGGTTCTTTACATACATAATATACATCTCCTCACTAAAACTTTATAAGCATGATTTTGAAGAGAGAAAATTTTTAGATTATTATTTATTGGTTGTTTTAGTGGGTTTTATGCTTCATTATTGCCCTTGCCAAATAAATACTCTAGTGGGATGATATTTCTCTTAAAATATAGAGTGGACTTAATAAGTGAAGATCATGCTATCAAACTTAAGAGGCCGGTCAACACTTGTTTACATGGTAAAACTAAATAAAAGATTGTGACAATACCGTTCTATGGATTTGAAATCGGCTTTCACCAATGAAAAGGTATTTATATTATCTAGAAAGACGACTCTGTTAAACATTTACTAA
>CABFVX010002875.1:86379-101287 GCA_902151425.1 Timema shepardi | reverse complement strand
ATCTCACAATCACCCTACCATTACACATTAGCGTAAGTGCGTATAAACCGAACGGGTAGTAAGACGCGGTGCTAATAATAATATTATTTAAGGGGGGGAAAGTAGCCTCTAACAAACTATTAAATAATAGAAAAATAAGTGGGTGGTTTTTTTACAAGAATTCCGGAATCAGACTCACTCTAAGCATCTGTCCAAGTGATTCAGCAAAGTGGGCGCTATCGAAACCGTGCATGTGAGGTCCGAGTGGTCTGCTGAGATCAAGGATATGTAACGTCTCATTGGTCCCTTGGTCGTTACGTAGCACTGCAGTGAAGTACATCAGACTGGAGATAGTCTGATCTGTCTCCGCCACGTCGAGATGTCGTAGGTTACTGTTGCACGCCAGAAGCAAGGCTAGGTATTTACCTCCCTAAGTTACACAACACCGACATTATGTTAATTACATCTATTACTGCTTCCAGCCGGTGTTCTGGGTCAGTTTTTTTATTCAAGTTATATATTTTCCACTACTAACTTAAGACTAGAACAGACACAACATCCAGTCCCCGGCCGTTAAATCATCATCGTGAAAGGGTAAACCCACATTTCACCAATAATACACTTTTCGGCCATGCCGGGAATCGAACTCGGGACCCTTAGTTCAGTAGACAGACACGCTACCGACTTAGCTAAGGTGTCGGATCAACATTATCTTGTCGGTGATCTGGCGGTCTAGGGATAAGGTGTCAGACTTCTATGCCGGCGGCAGGGGTTCAATCCTTGGTCCCGGCAAAGATTTATTCGATTACCAAACCTTTCCTTCACCTCTGACAAGACATCTTGTGAATGTGAGGAATGCCAGGCCTCCGCCGTGGTTCGGATTCCACGTTCCATTTCATCTCACAATCACCCTACCATTACACATTAGCGTAAGTGCGTATAACCCGAACGGGTAGTAAGACGCGGTACTAATAATGATAACTACTAATATCACAACACAAAGGGGGTGCCACCAGCCTGGATGCCAATATAGGCTGTCAACCTTCACTATCCTGCCCTATCCTCTTTCCCTGTCAATCCTTAACATCCCCTCCTGTCGATACTTACTACCCTCCTCCCTTCTATCCACGTGTCAGGTAGGCATGCTGCCCCTCACACCTTTACAGCTCAACCCCATAACCGTGTCAAATTTCATCCCTCCCTCTCAGGGCCTCTTATATGTGACCAACGACTTGACGACGACCAGACGTAATGTGATCGACTTCATTGATTGTCCTTATATTATAAGTTAAACGCAATTAGTTCCATAGGCACTTTTTTTTTATTAAACGTTAATTCAAACCGATTATATATACCTTCATTTAAGAACCCAGAGCTACCTGCTATTAATATTTATAATTCATTTTCCTATTAAAACCATTCTCTGGAGCCTCGCAACGTTTAGTCGTTTCCTTTGTTTTATATACAACATGGAGGAAACAAATGCATAGATTTCAGTATGCAGATAACACAGTATTTTCGGTCATCCGTGGGACAAATATATTGCTTAAGAGACAAATTTATGAAATGTTATGAAAATCGGCGACTTTCCATAAATGCAGAGAAAAAATTCAAGCCATCTTCTTTGGATCACCCACACTTACATTTGGATCTTGCCGAGACTCATATCAGTTTAATGTTTTTGTTGAAAATCGTCAATTTATAATGAGTCCTGTAAAATATCAATGTGTAATGACATTTATCATGGAGGCCCCAATTTTTTTTTTAACGTGATACTTCACAATGCCCTATCTTTCTCTAGTATTAGCCCCAGGCCATAGAGAAGGAAAGAATTGTCTGTGCACGAGGAACATTTTGTAAGTGAGTTGTTTTAAAGAATTCTCACTTGGAAGCGCTGTTATCACTGGATATTTTAAGTTCTACCTGACTCGAGGAGCGCAACAAAACTCCCGTAAGGCTGTGTATCTGTTATTTCTTTGTCTATGCCCCAGGCTACATTTATTCCATGACACATGTTCTAGAAGGACAAGCCATTCATTTGGCACATCTAATAACGATACCAAGTTATGGACCCACCCACAGATTTGCGTCTATCTACTTGAACCCCGGACTCGCTAACATAATCAAGTAGTTGAAACGAAAAATGCTCTCTTCGAGGAAATACTGGTCGTTGGTGCAAAACACAGCAACCATATCAACCTAAAGACTCATCTTATCAACCTCTTCCAAATGGCAATTCCAGACGATCATCCACACTACAACCCAGACCCTACACCAAATATTCATGCTCCAATATACGTACGTGTCATACTTCGTTTTTAAAAATATATATTATTAGATCAATAGTTTACTTTAAACAATTTTATTTCCAAGCCTGTAAAATATTACTTTTAAATCTACACTTTATTTTATTAACTATATAATAATTAAAACTCAATATATAAAATTGAATCTCCAGCTAAATTAAAGGGTCCAACATGTTAGCTCAGCTATTAGCGTGTCTACCTACTGACCTAAGGGTCCCGGAATCAATTCCCGGCATGGCCCAAAAATGTATCATTGGTAAAATGTGGGTTTACCTTTTCACAGTGATGAATTAATGGCTGGGGACTGGATGTTGTGCCTATCCTAGTCTTACGTTAGATTATAAGGGATATGAAGATACGACAGGGCTAGCAAATAGGTAGTAGAAAATATAGGGCTTGAATTAAAAAAAACTGACCCAGGGCCACAGGCTAGAAATATTAATGGACGTAAAAAAAAAACAAGGCTAAGGAAACCGCATAAACTTTAATTTTTGAGGTCAAAATGAGATGTTTGTACTAATATTAATAAATAATCATTTCCATTCCCCAACTATCCCCTATATCCAACTGAAGACAAAATCAATTCTCTTACTTGTAATTGCTAACCAACATTTTTTACGTTTTTGATCCTTCACCTATAGTGTCAACATTTTAAAGAACCATTCAGGTGAATGCACGGTCTAAGACGTCTGACTCATCTTGTTTGTCAATGACCAGGGATGATGGGGAACTAATCTCTACTGAGGGATTGAGGGTGTTTCCTATTGATGAACACCCAACCCATGCCCTCCATGAAATCGAGGCTAAATTCCCTTTAACGTCTACCTTCCTCATCTATACCCTTAGGCCTAATTACTCTAGGGAATTAAGAATTCTAAAGTTCATTGCCACACTTACAAAAGTATGACAACTATCCCTATCTTGAGCTAGTTCTATCTAGTCCCCCTCATTACACCCTATCCCTATCTTGAGCTAGTTCTATCCAGTTCCCCTCACTACATCCTATCTCTATCTTGAGCCAATTCTATCCAGTCCCTCTAATTACACCCTGTCTCTATCTTGAGCTAGTTCTATCTAGTCCTTCTCATCACACCCTATCCCTATCTACAGCTAATTACACCCTATCCCTATCTTGAGCCAATTCTATCCAGTCCCTCTAATTTCACCCTGTCTCTATCTTGAGCTAGTTCTATCCAGTCCCCCTCATTACACCCTATCCCTATCTTGAGCTAGTTATATCCTGTCTACCTAATTACACCCACTCCCTATCTTGAGCCAATTCTATCCAGTCCCTCTAATTACACCCTGTCTCTATCTTGAGCTAGTTCTATCCAGTCCCCCTCATTACACCCTGTCCCTATCTTGAGCCAATTCTATCCAGTCCCTCTAATTACACCCTGTCTTTATCTTGAGCTAGTTCTATCTAGTCCCCCTCATTACACCCTATCCCTATCTTGAGCTAGTTCCATCCAGTCCCCCTCATTACACCCTAACTCTATATTGAGCTAGTTCCATCCAGTCCTTCTCATTACACCCTATCTCTCTCAGGTCCATTCTAATGTTATCCCACCCTCTATGTCTAAGTCTTCCTAATGGTTTCTTCCTATTGGGTTTACCAGTCAGTAACCTGAACAAGGTTCTAGATCCTCCCATTCGCACCGCATGTCCTGCCCACCGTAATCTACGAGACTTGATTACCTTAACAATGTTTTTGGATGAAAACAGGGTATATAACTCATCATAATGTAACCTCACCCACTCCCCAATGGCCTCATTCCTTTTCGGGCCAAATATCTTCCCAAACTACCCTAATACTACTAATATGTAGATAATCCGTACCGTTAGTAATTAGTGGTGTGCGCAAACTTATATAATCAAGTCTGTGTGTGTGTGAACCACGTTTTAATATTCGGCCGGGCTCTCGGCATATTTACACTAATGGGGCAGGAATGAGGAAGATAGAATTTTTCGAAAGTAAATCTATTAGCATTTGCGTGGAGGGAGTCAAAACCATAAGGGGGGAAAATGCTCAGTATACACGTCTAGGAGTTGAGCGCCGACCTCCCCGTCACCAGAAAACCAAAGCCTGATGCCTTACACCGCATGTCCACTGATGTTATAGTAAAATTGATTTACACATCCACCAAAAATAGAAAGCAGAACTTGCTTGAGTGTCGTAACAATTCACGCTAGTAGAAATGTATGTTTACTCAAGAAGCGTTGCATAACAAACAATAAATCGCTCATTACAGACTTTTTTTTTATTTCTGGTTAATAGACAGATCTTGAGGGGAATGTCATCGAATTTTTTCGTACTATTTGATTGTGTCGTTAAACAAATCCAAACATTTAAAAAGAATGACATACATGTTTTACATTTAATAAGTTATTTCAATTAATTTACCAACAGCAGCAGTGGCGGCTCGTGTATAGGAACTGCGTAACTGCAGCACCCCCTATTTACACTTGATATTATCGATAACATTTAATATAATAGTCCTTTTTTCTTTAATTCTTTCTTTATTTTTGTAGTACAATATATATTCTTTAAGCTTAGTGTCAGTACTTCAGTAACCATCCCCCAGTTTATGAAAAAGATACAAAAATCGTTGAATGGAACTGTGAGCTTCACAGTGCCAGCGACGTGGTGTTTGACTGTTGTACGCATGGGCACATAGAAGGTGGTGGGGAGGAAGGCGGGACTGCAAGGTAGAGAGAGCACTGTTACTCTCGCAGTGCCGGCTCTGGCGTGATAGTGGAAGGAAGTGTTGTTTTTTTACTCAGCGTGTGTTGTGCTTAAAAACCGTGTACTATATTCTTGAATGTTATAAAGTGTAGAAGAGTGTAGAAAGGTATTATTATTCAGCTTCCTGCTATTCTATTTGATTCATTTTTTTATTATTCTTTTATTTAACAGAATAACTAAATGCGCTTGCAGTACTTTCAATGGAGAAAAATTTCCTCAATTGTCATCCAGAGATCAAGTAGAAAATTATTAAAATTTTTGCGCGAACTAAAACAAGAAGAATGGATTTCATTTTTAAATGAATAGATCAAGCTTGAACTGTAACCATTTAAGTTAAAGTAAGTAAAAAAGTTTGGTTATTTTTTGTTAAGATTTTATCAAGTTCCTGAATAAATTTTATTTTTATACATGTTTTTTTTTCCTTTTACACAATTTTAAAACAAAGGCTAAAAAAAATTCTGGATCAGCACCCCCACTAATTTTAGCTATGAGCAGCCACTGAACAGCAGATACAGCTGTATGCTGGCATCTCACTTTGTAAGCACATGCGATGAGATGGTTGGTTTTTAAATCAGTTTGGGTTACCCGAGCTGATGTCTTATACAATAAGGAAAGCTTAAATTATTTCAAGTCATGCAGAGTGTACAAAGCCAATGAGGCTTACATACTTTTATTGATTTTAGAGTTCGTCACGTTTAATTTCTGCTCTTTAATTTTGGCGAATTTGTTTGTGAATCCACAGTAAGTTTTGAAACGATACTTACCTGAGGTCCAAATTTGTTACCATTCACCCTGAGGGACTCTAAGGACAGCTGTTCCCCAACATCCGCTAACTGCTTGATTCCAGGACAAGTGATGTCGTTACACATCAGATTTAACTTATTCAAGGTAGTATTTTTCTGCGAATACAACTTAACTCTTAGAAAGATAGATACAGTAAGTACTCAACTTACGAGGTTAATATTCGTTTCAAAGGTTTCCATACAAACTGGAAAACCGCGTAGGTCGAATGGTATGAAGATAATACGAGTATATACCGTTTTTTGAAACATAATTATTTCAAAGGATAATTAAATCTAAATAATTTCTGCTTATGGAAATAAAGCCTTGAGAAAATGAAAATTGCACTCAAGGTAGAAACAAACAAATTAGCAATGGCCCAATCAGATGTGCGTCAGTTTACTAGGAACGTCATCTATTATGTTTAAAGTTGTGCTAGTCGTAAGACTAAATAGATATTTACATATTTATTAGTTGAGTTTTAAATCGGTGTACAAAAATTGCGTAGCAACTAATACAGGTTTACACGAATTGCGGAGTAAAAATTAAATTCATAACACTTTCTTCAAAGTGGAAAATAGAGGTTAGGTTAGGCTAAGTTAGGTTAGGTTAGGTTAGGGGCTAGGAGTTGAATGTTACTACAGGTTTTCCGCAATCCGTGTGCACCAGCTGACTGTTATATTTTACTCCACAATTCGGGTGCACCCTAAATGAATGCCTGCTGACAGGTATACTTTATTCTGCAATTCGAGCGGGGCCTTTTAAAGATGCATCAACACCAAGGTTATTTGCGCAATCTACAGTACTTACAATATAAGTATTGGTAAGGAATTGGTTGGCGCCAACATTTTTCCCAGTTATAATTATATTATCGAGGTTCTAGATTCCTAACTTCATTTAAGTTTGGATGGAAAGAAGTGTGTGTTAATGTGTGATTGTAGGCAACGTGAGAAAAGGCCAGTGTTTTTGCGGTTTTTATAACAAACATTTTTTACAAAATAAATCAAATAGGCCTATCGCTCAATTAGAAACATAGAGTTTAATTTTCTTCCCATGGTGATATCAACAGTTGTTGAATATCTGTCTTGGGCATCACGGAATTTGAACAAGACTTGTTGGTGACTTGGTGGTCTAAGGGTAAGGAGTCGGATTTCTGTGCTAGGGGTTCGGGGTTCAATCCTCGGTCCCGGCACAGATTTATCTGATTACCAAACCCTTCCTTCACCTCTGACAATACATCTTGTGAATGTGGGGAATGCCAGGCCTCCACCGTGGTTCGGATTCCACGTTAAACTGTAGGTCCTTCATTTCATCTCACAATCACCCTACCATTACACATTAGCGTAAGTGCGTATAACCCGAACGGGTAGTAAGACGCGGTGATAATAATAATAATTCTTTTTCTCTTCGTTTGAAAAGTCCTGAACCAATTCCACAGTATATACGAAATAATATACTAAAGCAGTGAAGTGAGCCTTTATACAGCCAGAAATCCCAAATTATTTAAGAAGTTAGTTTTAAGAGCATGCATCACATACCCATCAATTCTATCATACAGTCGGCTAGAAATCGTAAATTTACACTAACATTATTGCACGTGGATCATTTCTGATTAAACATTATTGAAGATAAAGAGTTAATAGAAGTTCTTAATTCTGAACATTGTTGAAATATTAAATGGTATTTGGATAAAAAAAATTGCACTGAAAAGGTCGTTTTTGAACATTTTAGAATGGCTTCACATATCTTCATTCTGTTACAATAGACATACTGTAGTTAATAACAAGAAACTTTGTCGCTTTGTCCCCCATCGTGACCGCGAAAAATTTCGAGTAATCATTCAAATAAGAATGCACTGCACATATTTCTGGCATATTTTGGTGTTTTCTTTTCTCTTTTACTCCCATACCTCGCGCGAGCCGGGAGCTGAGTTGGGTCTGCTATGATGAACGTTCTTAATCTCATTTTTAAATCATTGTTAACGCCACTCAATTGAGATTAAAAATATTAACATGATCCTATAATTTTAAAAAAAAACTATATTGAAAGTATTTTATTGTATACAATGGTAAAAAAATGTTACTTAGGGCTATTTACTGTATTATAAGTTATCACTATCATTTCTTTCGTATTTATCTTGCAGCCGCTATAGTTGCTGTTTTATGCAGATAGGCCCGCGAAGCGTGATAAGGTTTCATTCAATCCCACCAATTAAAAGTCGCTAATACCCAGCCCCGTCTGTTCTAGAAAGTATTCATTACAAACGGCAAAACATACCTTTAGGAATCTTGTAATATATCTCATGCCTTTGTCCGTGATTCGGTTGTAACTTAGATCCAAACCGATAAATTCTGGATGTCGATGAAGGAAGTTCATGATAACTTTTACATTGT
The DNA here is from genome assembly GCA_902151425.1 of Timema shepardi. NCBI lineage: Eukaryota > Metazoa > Arthropoda > Insecta > Phasmatodea > Timematidae > Timema > Timema shepardi. Next base: position 93,083 of record CABFVX010002875.1, on the reverse strand, counting down.
CATCAGAGATTCTGTGTCTACAAAAAAAAACATTTTAAACTAAAATTATTAAGGAGTTAATAATAATATAATATTTAGCACCCGTCTTACTACCATTTCGGGTTATACGCTTTAAGTACTAACTACGCTAATGGATTAGGAATTGGGAAGGTTGAATTTGAGGAAGTGAACCCGCATTTGCGTAAAGGGAGAGTGGAAAACCATTTAGGAAAAACCACCGCCAGTTCACCCGACCGAGATTCGAACCTCGATCTCACGTTCCTCAGCAGTCGAGCTCAAACACGACAAGCGCGTTAGCCAACTACGCCACCGAGGTGGGTTATTAAGGAGTTAAAACAAGAAACAAATCATATTTACCTTCCAGTTTATAAAGTTGACAAATTTGTTAATAGATACTACCGTTCCCTCTTATGTATGTTTAGTGGACGTTTAATCATAAAGTATTCTCTTAAAAAATAATTACCAGGCACCTCACTTAAAAATAATTAATTTATTTAAAATCAAATACCTTAAAAATAGAATAAATTAATAATATAAATAATTCCAGATTAATTAACATTAATTACTGACTCTTTTTAAACATAGATAAATAAATTACATGCTAGTATCACCATTGAAATAAAATGTGGCTGCAGAAATATCATTATTATATTTGAACCCACTTCACTGATCGAATGGTTTAAAGTAGTGGTATTCAACCTTTTTTTGTTTGCATACCCCACGGTATCATTTATCTTCAACATTGTACCGCCAAAGTAGTTGTTGCATAATGTAAGCTATGCATACACTATAATCTATGTATAAATTGAATAAATTAAAGTCAAAATAATGTATCAAATGATAAGTCTTAAATGAGAAAGATGCATGTATAAAATACAGGGTGGCCCACGGAAAAGTAGCCCGCCTCCTATATCCAACAGGCGCCTCACTCTGAATTGGAGGAGGTCTATCCCCTTCCACCCATATTGTGACATGAAGAATGTGACACGACGTGGCCATACAGGGTGAAAGGGGATTGACCTCCTCCAATTCAGAGTGAGGCGCCTGCTGGATATAGGCGGTGGAATACCTTTTCCGTGGGCCACCCTGTATCACTCTACCTACACCGTAAGATGTCTTCACGTGCCCGAGGTTGAATATCACCTGAGTCAGTGTTATTAGTCCGGAGACATGTAAAATTTATACATATATATACATATTAAAGTAAACCTATAGATAAATACATACATTTATATTTCTTGTTTAAAATATATTATTTAATACATTATTTTGAATGTAATTTATTTTATTTACTAATAATAACCATTCATACAACTTTTTTTAATCCAATTAAAGCTTTTTAATTTAATTAATCTAGCAAAATTGATTGATTTCAGGTGGTGATACCAGCTTTTCACATTCTAATAGTCGCTTATAAAGTCTATTAAAATACCACATCGGCACATTTGGAAACTACTTCGCTATTCAATACATTATTAATTCGATGGATGGGCTCGATGAATTAGTACCAAATATTCAATGTCATGCTTTAAAATCTCTTATCAGGAATCTAGTATTACCACCTCCAGCACCCTCCTAGGTCAAGTGTACTATTGGTTTTTTTTTTCTTAAATGGTTTTTCACTCTCAATCTCCCCGAAAATGTGGGTAAACTTCCTATAAATCCAACCTTCCTCCTCCCTAACATACTATTTTTGCTAGTAAGACTACCAAATGCATATAACCCGAACGGGTAGTAAGACGTGAAGTCAAAAATTATTACAATGGTCTCAACTGTCAAAAATGAAAACTAAGTATTATCATAGTATTTTAATACATGCATAGATAGAAGAAGTGTTATTAGTAGCTTCGTAGGGAAATTCCAATGTACAAACAACATATTAGACTTATTTTAAAATTATCAAGAGAAAAGTGGTAAATTCCAGATGGGTGGGTATGCGTGCTAAGAAGTCATCCTCATCTGGTTTGGTTTGCCACTGCAGAGGCATATTTAGGGGTTGGAGAAACCTGCCACCACCCGGGTGGCGCAAGAATCCCCACCGTAAATTTGTCTCCAGTAATCAGTGTAAGGTCGTGAGCTAATACAAGAGCTGGGAGTTGGGTGGTAAGAGAAATGGCGAGGCGGCATGAAGGTGAACTGCTGGAGACTGTGGAGTTTATGCCGCAAACGTGTGCGCCCCTGTCGCGGCGAGATTAAACGCGGCAGATCCTTCTCGTACCGCGGCACAAAGAAAATGGAATATTTTCACCCTTCATTCCCACCTCGTCCTCGCCTCGGGCGTTTCGAGTACCTGTGTCGCGTAGATGATTAAAATCAGTGGCGGCTCGTGTATAGGCACTGCGGAACTGCTGCACCCCCTATTTCCACCTGATATTATCGATAACATTTAATATAGTGAATCCTTTTTTCTTTACATCTTTCCTTATTTTTGTATTACAATATATATTCCTTAAGCTTAATGTCAGTACTTCAGCAGCCATCCCTAAGTTTATGAAAAATGTACAAAAATAGTTGTATGGAACTGTGCGCTTCACAGTGCCAGCGACGTGGTGTTTGAATGTTGTGTGTATGCGCACATAGAAGGGGGTGGGGAGGAAGGCGGCACTGCCAGGTAGAGAGAGCACTGTTGCTCTCGCAGTGCCGGCTCTGGAGTGATTGTGGAAGGAAGTTGTTTTTTTACTCAGCGTGTGTTGTGCTTAAAAACCGTGTAACATATTCTTGAATGTGATAAAGTGTAAAAGAGTGTAGAATTAGATTATTATTCTGCCTCCAGCTATTCTATTTGATTCATTTTTATTCGGTTATTTTATTTAACAGAAAGACTAAATGCGCTTGCAGTACTTTCAATGAATAAAAATTTCCTCAAATGTCATCTAGAGATCAAGAAGAAAATTATTGAACTTTTTGCGCAAATTAAAACAAGAAGAATGGATTTCATTTTTAAATAAATTGATCAAACTTGAACAGTAACAATTTAAGTTAAAGTAAGTAAAAAAGTTTGTTTGTTTTTTGTTAAGATTTTATCAAGTTCCTGAATAAATTTTCTGTTTATACATGGGTTTTTTTTCCTTTTACACAATTTTAAAACAAAGACTAAACAATTTCTGGAGCAGCACCCCCACTGATTTTACCTACGAGCCTCCACTCCTATTAATTTTAAATCTCAAGTCGGGGTATTTAAAAAAAAAAAAGCTTGGATAGCTTGCTACTTGTTAGCTACTCTTCAATCAATCATTCATTCAAAGCGCGAGTGCATAGTTACCGCCAGTTCATTGTAGTGCTGTACAGTGTATAAAGTGTAATAAAACAGTATTTAACAAGATAGGACCTAAGAATCCATCTGATAGTGCGTTTAGAAAGCTAAAAAAGACACAGAAAAAATTATCACATCGATATATCGAAAGCTTAGAGATTGCCTGGGCTTAAACAAAGAGGAAAACGATTCCTTTAAGAGGAATCTGAAGAAAAATTATGCTCGTGGTTGTAGCACAGATCAAGAGTGATGACTTAGCTTATAGACCTGTAACCGAATACAATTAAAAGTGATTACTTATGAAGATCCTTAAAATGATCAGGAATTCCTTAAATCACTTATAGTGTTTGTTTACAACTTGTTGGCCATGGCACTGAAACATTCGATTTATCCAAACTTAAATTTCCAACCGAAAACAATGGAAAACGTCTTGACGCTAAATGGTATTTCAATATTATTAAAAACGGGGGACGTGTGAAAAAACATTGGATGAATTATGGCCAATCTAAAGATGATCAATTAATACCGCGAGCTATCAGATAAGGCAGGCACCCTTGACTCGGTGGTTGGCTTTTTGCCGCCAATAGTACAATTACAACTGTACAAATACGCATATTATTATGTATATTGGTTAGTTACAGTTATAACCGCATCTAAATATCATATTCTTTAGATTAAAAAATAGATAGATCAGTGACTTTAACACTGGCATACTAAGTCCCGTTTCCAGGCGTCATTTTTAAATTATACATTTATATATTATTGTGATCCTACACTCTTTTAGAGGCATTTTTTTCCAGTCATTGAACCCTGAAGTAAACATACATTTTCTTCACCAAATAGTAGGCAAGATATGCAGAAAACATGGCCCTTTGATGGTGAGTAGCCTTCAACAGCCAATGTCTTACTTGTGTCTTCCTATTATGAAGTTTTCTAGAAAAATATATTCCTTTTAATATGCCTTTCTTTATCAAAATAATTGCGCATTGAAGCACTGAAGCCTGCGCCCAAGTTTTGCCCACAACCGTAAACTGCCGCACAATTTCGTAATTCGTTATTAACTTCGGCCACAGGCCTGGGTCCTTATAAGGTGCGAAAATAGACCCCTGATGATTGGCGGCTGAATTTTCTGGTCCTCCCCCAATTGCAATCGTACATTTTACGTCATCTTTGGGATATAGAGGTAGAGGGTAATTTAATGTCACTGTGACATTAATTAACACCAGTTGATGTTGAAGATATCTGCTCTGAAAGCATTGCTTCTGTGAATGAAGGAACAACTACCCATTACTACCAGAGGAAGACGAGGGAATGATGCACAATAGCATTGATACTGCGGTATCAGTGCTAAGTCTTGCCATTTGGCTACTCATTTCTTACGTAAATACTTAGCAACAAGTACCCACAACAGTCAACACACGTGGGACTGCGGACTCGCGCATAAGTTATAACTAATAGCGTTACACCTACGCACGGACACATTAACAATGTTACACAGATATAAACCGTACAAGTGCACTGTGTACATGCGAATCAGCAATGAATACTGTGATCAGAACTGGCCCCCCAACACAGCAAGGAATGTTCTGTATCCGGCGCGATCAGTAGCACATCATAAACCAAAAGCATTTGCCAGCGGGACAAACAATAAACAAAGAACAGTTGAGGTGAGTGTGAGTGTGAGTCATCTTGAGCTACAGTAGCCCCGTGGCTTCTTTGGTGCTGACTGACAACTCACAGCTGACTTCTGACAGTCAACATTTAGGTATATACAATATATACAATATATATAATATATGCAAGATCCTGTACAATTATATATATAATTGTCGAATGGCTGCTAAATTGCCAACTACCGAGTCATTAATGGCTGCGTTGTCTGATGGCTGTGATCTTATATAATCACATGTTTATAAGCTGACGTCTCTCGCACGTCCATCTTAGACTCTGCCTTAAACTATGAGTGAAGAATGGCCATGGGCACGGGACGAATCCTGGATAGCTCAGTGGTAATAGTGGTAAGAGCATTGGCGTACTAAGCCGAAGGTCCCGGGTTCGATTCCCGTGTCCAGGTGTGATTTTTCAATTTTCAGAATATGATAAATGTTGACTGTCAGGAGTGACATCTGCCAAACACATGTTTTTGCAGATGATATGGTTCGGCATAGGGATAAATAATTTGGTCTGGTAACTTTTAAAAGTCGTCATCTGTCAGCTGTGAGTTTTCAGTCAGCACCAAAGAAGCCATGGGGCTACTGTAGCTGGCAAGTGGTGGGCCCAACTCAGTGCGTCACTCAGAGGGTGTTGTGGACATTAACACACAGTTTGTAGGCTGGTACAGGGACTTGGCAGGTGCTAGGTATGAGGAAACAAGGAAGCAAGCCCTGTTGGGTATCGTGTTGTGGGGAGACGAGTCGAGGACGAAACACTTTCATGTGGTAAATGATATATTAAAATATGAAAGACAATTGAACAAAATATTTGCCTTCATTCCATGCCTCTCCCCCCTCCTCCTCGAATAGTGCCGCTCTAGGCCCAAGCCTTGTTGGCCTGTTGGGAAATCAGGCCTTCCCTACGTGAAAGCAAATGAACAAACTCTGTTACTCTTGAGTTAGTTTTCCCAAAAAATTCAAAATGATTTGTTTGGGTTGGTAGTGGGGAAAGTAAAATATGAGATATTGTGAAAAATTAAAGCAGCAAAGTATTTTTCTATCATCTTAAACTGTATCTCAGATAATGCTCGGATGGAGCAGATGAGCCAAGTGAACCTCTCAGATGGCCTTTGTCAAAATGAGGAATGTTTTATTGGTTGTAAATTATTAACACAAATGAAAAAAAAAACTGTAAAAGGCATTTTAAAGACATTTTATTAAAACTGCAGGAAGACAGTCTGACCTACCTCTTTTATGAGTACTATACACTGACCTACCTTTTTTTAGGATATTAGGCACTTGCCTACTCTTATTAGGGCGATTGGCCGTTTTCATTTGTCGTGGAAATGCTGAGCCATGGATACAAACTGTTATCTTCAAGAATTTTTATTATTTTGCAATTTTCTTTTCGGAAATGGTTTGTTAAAGAATAGAAGCATGTTGATTAAGTTATGCTTTTTGTATAAATACACACCTACTCTATAATTTTAACAGTGATCAAATATCAATAAAATTGACGTTTTTCAATAGAAACCTGCAGGCTTCATGACAAAAAATAAGAAAATGTAACACCTAATAAACATCGTTATAATATCTTAGAAGGTGTGTTGAAAATATAAACATAAAAATTTCACTCGCTCTAAAGAAAACTGATATTTCCAAATGTATGATTTTTCCGCAATACCTGTCTGCTAGCTAGCGCCATCTACGGTTTCCGTGATTCATCTGTTCTTGTTGGCGCGGAAGGATACTTTGGTCGGTTGTGAAGCTACGCCACGCCTTTAACCCCCCCCCCCCCC
>CABFVX010002875.1:68144-86173 GCA_902151425.1 Timema shepardi | reverse complement strand
CATTTCATCTCACAATCACCCTACCATTACATATTAGCGTAAGTGCGTATAACCCGAACGGGTAGTAAGACGCGGTGCTAATAATAATAATAATAATAATAATAATAATAATAATAATAATAATAATAATGCATCTCTCTAGGTTATGTCACTAGACTAGCTTACCTCTCTTGAGGGCACACAAAACACTGATTTACTTCTATTGGGGTATTATATGCCTGTGTCTGCTTACTTCTTGGGGGTGGGGGGTTACTGTGTACCTGCTTACTTGTCTAGGGTGCGAGGGGAGTATTATGTGCCTACTTATTTTTTTGGGAGTGTTGAGGACTAGTATATCTCTTTTCAAAATACACATAAATCAACAGCTAGTACATAAAAATTAATTTAATTCACAAATATTACATCAAATAAATAAGGGGATGTGGGGGAGGGTCAGGGCATAAATGACACCTAGTGGTGTTAAACTATTTTATATTTGCTCTTATGATTGAATTTACATTTGACATATCCCGAAATTCTCTAAACAGGAATTATATAACATCAAATGATTATACTGGTATAGTGAAATATTAAATTACCCAAATTTCATAAACAAATCATTTCCACGAAATATTAGTTCCCTCGTCTTGTTTTCAAATTTTACTGAAAATGTAAACAGTAGTTCATCACTGAAGGTGATCATTATTACGCTTTAATAAATCAACTATCTGTATTCAACAACTCTTTCATTAAAATATTATTTTAACCCAAGATTTGAGAGTAGTTATGGTAATGCTCTTGAATGCAAATCAACCGCAACAATAAACAACAATCTATACAGGGTGTCTAGCCCTGCCAAACTATATTTTAAAATTACCTGTCTTTTCCCAGAGCCAGTATATTTTTTCAGCCACTTTATAGACCTATGTAAATATTAATTAGATTACAAATACTATTTTATTAAGCTTACCACTTAATATAATATTTTAGAAAGATACACATTCCAAAATAGTATCACTCTATGAAGGGGGTAAACTTTAAAGGATATTAGTTTTTAACACTAGGTTATTGTGTAGTGCAGTCTATGTTAGGTTTTAGTGAGATCTTATTGAACCTTTAAATATATTTTGTTTAGTGACAATAATAAAAATGTAATAAAGATTGACTAATTTTCACCTACGCACTTATTTCTTTCTTCACATTATTGGTGCCAAAACCCAGGATTATGGATATAAGAAATATACGGGAAATACAGGAAGAATAAACATAATTAGTGTATAAAACTGACCGGTGGGAGAAGATACCGGAAGACTTCAGTATTGGTTCGGTTCTTCAAGAGATTAAGATGCACTAAATACATGTAACATCGCAGCCCACCACTGAAGCAGTAAGCTATCAACAAGATAACTGGTTATGGTTTGGTTGTGTTTAGGTAGTTTATCTTTACATTAACATGGATGGGCTCACTAGCCAAAAAACAAGAGCAAAAATAAGGTAATATTATAACCTTTAAACTAATCTTAATATTTCAATGTGATTTCTCATCATTAGCCAAGAATATTTCAGCTTGGTCCACTATGCTTGAGGCATACCATCAAATATCAAAATCAACTATCAGTGTGCATGTACCCAGATGCAGCAACTTTTTTGATGTGATTTGAAACAGTTGGTTAAATAGTGTGTGTGATTATAACCTGAAATATCTGTCCATTCAAAAATAAAATTTGTTGGAAATCATATGTTTTTGGTTTACATTGCAATGCATCATGAAACAATATTAATGTATGTGATTGTTTGAACTCAAGTAGTTCCACCAATCAAGAAGATTCTAGTTTTTATTTCCAGCGAGTGTGCAATTCAAGCTTTTAACCCTATTTTTTTTAGGTTTTTTAAAGAGATTAATTGTAGAAAAATTAAGCACAAATTAAAGTAAAAACCCTTAACACATATTTACACTCTCTTCAATATTATGATGCTTTCACTAGTAGATTAAACGGGAACTAAGTATACTATTTCCCGGGAAATATACCGAACCACTGAACTATTTTTAAATGAGTGTTAGTGTTTTTACTTCTATTTGTGCTTCATTTTTCTTCAAGTTTATCATTAATTTAATTACATATTATAAAATGAGTAAAAATAGAATATTGATTATAAATTTAGTAAAGAAAGCCTACCCAGACAAGGAGAAAAAAATGCAAGTAAATTTCAACAGATAATTGTGACCATCATCCTTTCTTCTATCTTCTATAGTACAAGGTCAGACCATATTGAAATAAATAAAGTTTAATATTTCAGCTTTATGACCTTTTATCATTTAGCCACTGTTCCTCATTTGTAGGCATAAATACAAAAGATGTATCATATAAACGGTTTCCAGCCTGTGGTCGCATCGGTTTCTTAAAATGCCTCTATCCTACTCTATTCTTCGATCACTCTTCCTCCTTTAATTTCTTCCATTATTTTCCTCCCACTCGAACCCTTTCTGTTATCTGCTCCTCCCACCTCTTTCTTGACCTCCATGCAGTCTTTTTCCTACATACTTGTTTCCAACATTTTCTTTGGTATCCTCTCTTTTTTACATCCTCCATACATCTCAGTCTTGCTTCCTCTACTAACGTTTGTACCCCAATACCCCTGCTCTTTCTCGAATAACTTAATTTCTAATCTTATTTCTCCTCGTGACAGCTAACATGTTCCTCAGAAACTTCATCCCCCATGGCCTCCACTTTCTTAGTCTCTCTTACCATTAATGTTCATGTTTCTGATACTTATATGACAATTATAGTACAAAATATTATATAATTCTAATAAAAGAACTCTTACTTATTCTAGCCTGGCATTAGTAAGTTTATTGCCGCACTTAAGAGGTGATATCAGAAATTTTCCGGACTGATGATGTAAAAATTACCATGGGGTCTAGTGGCCGCCATCACCCTCGAAGTAGTCCCCTTCCACACATATACACTGGTCCCAGCATTTCTCCCATTCTTGAACGCTTACTAGAAGTTGTTTTCTGTGAGTGTGTCCAGTACTGCCTGCGATTCTGCCTGGACCTTCTCAATGGTGTCAAAGCAGTGGCCCTTCAGCTTGATCTTCATTTTAGGAAGTATAAAGTAGTCACAGGGGGCTAAATCAGGGGATTAGGGAGGATAGAGGACAAGAGTCATCTTGTTTTTGGCCAAAAACTGCCGGGTGAAAAGGATGTAACCCCCTTTAACACCACTCTGAAATAAGTCGGGGATGGTAATAAAAGAGTTATTTAGATAGAATAGAACATTTTAAGCCAAAAGGGAATTTTGAATAACCTGTTTAAATCAGCCTATGGCTATGTCGCTCACCTTGTATTATTATTATTTAGCACCGCGTCTTACTACCCATTCGGGTTATACGCTTAAAGTACTAATTACGCTAATGGATTAGGAATTGGGGAGGATGAATTAGAGGAAGTGAACCCGCATTTGCATGGAGGGGGAGTGGAAAACCATTTAGGAAATACCACCCCCAGTTCACCCGGCCAAGATTCGAACCTCGATCTCCCCGTACTCAGCGGTTGAGCTCAACATGACTAGCGCATTAGCCAACTACGCCACCGAGGCGGGTGCTCACCTTGTAGCCAGTAAGTAATATGTGCCTACAATACAGACACACCATCATTACATACTCTAAAAATATGCCACGTGCTCTCGAGGCGTGGTAACAGGAGGGAGAGAGGTGTAGGGGCAACCATGCGTCTGGAACCTACTTTAACATGTGCCAAGTCACCAGACCCACGTGTATGAACAGTTCTACGATTTGGCCTAGTGCGGCCGGTTGAGTGCAGCGAGCTCGCGCATATCACTCTGCTTTTCTTTCTGTGGGCGCGGCTCGACACTAGCGTCGGGAACGAACCTCGGACCTCACTTCAGTCCAATGTCAGACAGTGCCGAGATACGTTGTGGAGTTATAGATTTTGCTGGGACGGGTCAACTGGGCTGAGGTGATGGTGAGTGAACAGCCTCTTTAATGCTCTTTAATGTTTATATGTTGTAACAAGGTTACAAAGGAAGCATGAGACGTGGAATAGTCATGGTGCAAAATTCAGTTCTGTTACCGCCAAAGCTCGGGGCAACATCTTCACACATTTTCACACAGTCGCCGCAAAAGTCACATTAGAATGCGGAATTGACTGTTTGACCTGCTGGGATAAATAGTTTGTGCGCAATTCCCTTAATGTCAAAAAAAAATATGAACATGCTCTTAAAAATTCTCTTCACCTGTCTGGTCTTTTTTGGTCTTGTTGAGGTTAGGCTTTTCATCGGGTAGATTGTTGCTTGGTTTCAGGGTCATAACCATAAACCCAGCTCTCATCATCAGTGATAGCCTTGGACAAGAAGGTTGCATCGTTGAAGGCGGCCTGATGAAGCTCAAAGCAGACATCAAAATACTGCTGTTGCTGGTATGCGTCAGGATCCTGGGCACAAATTTGGCAGTGACACGGTGCATACCTAACTCAGAAGTCAGAATTTGTTGGCATGTTCCAAAACTAATTCTCATCTCCTCAGCAAGGTCTTGAATGATCTATCGTTGATTCTGACGAATGATCTGTTGAAGTTTGGCAACCATGGCGGGTGTTGTGCAGCTGCTGGGCCTCCCTGTGTGTTCTTTGTCCTCAACGGGTGTCTGACCGGCCTTGAACTGGGCATGTCATTGAAACATTTGTGTACCGCCTATGCTTTCTTCCCTGAACCCTCGTTGAATCATTTTTAGAGTCTCAGTCGCACTGTTCCTGTGATTCACACAAAATTTGATGAACACATGATGTTCCTTTTTCAGATTCATCATGAAAATCGCCAAAAGCCACCTACATGATTCCAAAAAAATGACATGAAAAATCATCATGACCACCCAGATGCATAAAACTTGGTACACTGACTCCCAAGACATGGTAGTGTTACCATCTAGAGTTGCATAGCACTACTACAACTGCTGTACAGATGGCAGCACCAGTCTGGAAAATTTTTGAAACCCCCCCGTTCAATAGTAAGCTACCTATCCCTATCTTGAGCTAGCTCCATCCAGTATCCCTCAATACACCTAAAGTCAATTCTAAACAAGTTTTTTTTATTCAAATAGTTTATATTTAATTCAAAATTGTATAATGTATTGGATTCAGATTAGTATGTGTGTGTGTATATATATTTATTAAAGTTTGATGAGCTTACTTGATTCAGATTCAAATAAAGTTTACAAGACAAGATTTGAATAAAATTAAAAATCAAATATATTTTTTCAAAAGGGCTTATTTTCAAAGAAGAATACTTAGTTCAAGAAATTAATTTTATTTACACTACAAGTATAATAATGACAGACCATTTACAGCTCATTCAGTTATATTTGCACAACAAAATGTTTTAGCGAACAGTTTATTTGCCAAATTACAATTAAAATAATCGCTTTCCTGTGTTCTAGTTCAATAGATGGGTTCCTTTTAATCAGCATGAAGATAACACTTGCATTCCTCTAATATTTTAAAGGAAAAAATGTTATTAAAATAATAGTTTAGCACCTAATTTATAGTGCCACACTAATATAACCATTTGTTTACCATGACACAAATCTCTTTTCCTACTTCTAAGGTAGAAACATATTTTGATGTAAAATAGATGTTGATACACAAAAACATTACATTTCAACAACTATTCAATGGTGAAAATTAGAGTGAGTATTTTTTAAAGAATATTGGTTTATAAAAGACAAATAATGAAATTATTTTAGATAAAGCATAAAGATAAAAACAAAGAAATAGTTAATGAAACAAATATTTTTATTATATTCACCAAAAAACAAACACTATTTACTATATGCAGCCAAAAAATAATATATAGAGTAATCCTATCACCATTTACATAAAAATTAAACTATTACAATGAACCCTTCTACAAACAATGGCCTACCTTATATAGTGAAAACTAAAATACTGTGTGAAGGAATATTGGTTAACATTAGCGCTTAGATAATAGTTAAAAATAACAATGATTTTGAATAAAGGTGTGTGTGTGTAACAGAAATAACTTAAAACTGAATATTTAATGTACCTTGAAGTAAACTTGTGATGGTTATTTATAGGGGTGTGCGAATTCCACTTTTTCAATCTGAAGTGAACTTTAACTGTATATATGAAATATTCTCAAAGCCAAATCGAGGTTCGCATTTTTTTAGTGATTATTTGCTTGAAAAAATATATTCTATTTTATAACTTTGTGTAGCAAGATTACTTCAAAAATTATTTATTACACAATTATTTGTAAGATTTTATTTTATTCTTATAAATAAGTTATTATCACAATTTATAGTTCAATTAGCATTTACTTCAATTTTTTTCCATATTGATTTGTAATGTATCAAACAGCATCGAATGGCAATAAATGACCAAGAATTGAATATTTTAGCCCTCAATACATTTATTGGCGAAGTTTCATAATTGTCGAAGCTGGAATTTTTTGAAGTGAAATCGAAGCTGATAATATTAGTCTTGAAGCCAAGTCAAAGTTTTGAAACTTCGCACACCCCATGCTATTTATGAAAATAAGATCTTAATATTAGATTATATTAACTTATAATGAATGAATATTCAAACTTAGATTGCCTTCCACGATCGAGGTGGATGTAAGAATTAACATTAGGTTACAATAACTGAACTAGAAAGAATATCAATAGCTAGACTGAATCCATCGAAATGCATCTTTGATCCGCCTAAGACTGACCCTGCAAAGAAATGTGGATATTAGCTGGTACTCTGGCAGGGTTCTGCGTCCCCCGACACGTCCAACCTTAGTGAAGTCTCCAGTAATTGCATCGCTGTTTAGTTCTGCGGCTGAAGAATCTAGCGGCAGTTTCCTGCCCTCGCACAGGACCTTTGTAGTCAGGCACATCAGCCATTGTAGAATCTAAAGCATCAAAGCCAAACAAATAATAATAGTGCTCAGTTAATAAAAATAAAACAAGTGTATTGGAAGTTTCAATTTTATTTTATTTTGACTGTGTCACATAATAGTTCAACAGGATGACATCTGCCCATTTTATTTGATACTTTGACAAAACCACAAATTCCTACTAGCAAAAAATTTAAATAATGACTAACAGTCTACTATTTACCAAATTTTGAGTATGAACCTTCACCTTCAAACTTGACATTTTTATGAACTTGGCAAAATTCAAACGAGTATTGAGTCTAGGACAAGGAAGCTAGAGGACCAGACTGGAGGAGCGTGGCTGAGGGAGAAATTTGGAAAGATCGACAGAAATGGAAGAGGATGTGCCAGACGAGCCACAGAGGAGGAAACGTTGAATGATAATAATTATTAAGTTTATTTCTGTGTTGAATATTAGTGGTATTGTATGTTCATCTGTTTACTTATCTGTATCAGGTTTGTGAAATATGCAGTTGAAATATGTTTTCAGTGTAAAAATATGAATGGTAGAGGAATATCAAAGGACATATTTTATATTTAACTATGGCCCAGTTGCTAAATAGTTTTGTAATAACGGGATTGATAAAAATAAATAAAAAGGAAAAATAAACTAATAAGTGTAAATTTAATGAAGAAAGCCAACCTATAGAAAGGTGAAAAATGTGGGAATAATTCAATGCACAAAGGTGACATATTTATTTCTTCTATCTTCTATAGTAGATATAGTCAAACACACATTTAGAATTTGAGTTTATATGTGTTTATGATTTTTTTTTATCACTGTGTCTTACTACCTGTTCAGACTACAGGCTTATGTACTAATTATGCCAAAGGTTTAAGGGATTAGGAAAGTTATATTTGTGTGGACATTTGTATGGAGGGAGTGTGGAAAATGATTTTGTAAAAACCACCCTTGGTACACCCGAGCGAAATTCAAACCTCCATCTCCCCGCCATTGGCAGTCTAGTATACAGTGAGAGTAGCATCTTAGACCATGAGGCCACTGAAGATGGTTCGGCCTTTCTTACTTTAGAAGATATAAAAAATAAATAAAATGTCACCATTATGCATTGGATTCTTTCCAAATTTTCCCTATTTCCCCAGATGGGCTTTCTTCATTAAATTTACCCTTATTAGTTGTTTTTTATTTTCATCAATTTCCATTATTATAAAAAGACCAATTTTAAGTTAAACTATTTAAATATTGAATTTTTATATTTATTATAAAATGTGTTTTATTATTTCAATAATAATTTAATTTTTATTCAAATACTTAAATTTTTAAATATATATTTTTGAATTCAAGCTTCACTTATCTCAATACTTGGGATATTTCTGAAAAACTTGCTCAAAACTCGGAAAAAAGAAATTTTAGCTCATATACTCCTAATTTTTAAGATTAAATTTATAAGTGAACAAACATTTAAGGTAGGGCACTTATCCTATATTTTATCTGCTAGACCATGAATGTTTAATCCAGTGGTTTAAGTTTTTTCCCTAGACTTTGATTATCAATATCTTGGAAAATAAAACGCTAATATATAAAATTTAGTAATGAATAAAATGATAAAGTATTAGGAAAAAAGTAGAACACAAATAAAAGAAAAGACACTAACACAGATTTACACACACTTCAATATTTCAATGCACAGATTTACACACACTTCAATATTTCAATGCTATTAAAGCACCTTCCTCAGGAAGTAGTAGTAATTAGACTGATTAGTCTAATTACTACTTCTTCCTGAGGAAGGTGCTTTAATAGCATCGAAATATTGAAGTGTGTGTAAATCTGTGTTAGTGTCTTTTCTTTTATTTGTGTTCTACTTTTTTTCTAATACTTTATCATTTTATTCATTACTAAATGTTTTTGCTCAATGCACTTTTTTCATACATATAATATATAAAATTGTCAATGTGGCTACTAATCGTCTACGTTAAGTCACAGTATCCATATTAATTAATCATATTAATGGTATAGGGATGAGGAAGATAGACTTTAGATCCATTTGCATGAAAGTAGAGTAGGAGATTATTTAAGAAAATAAACTTATAAGTATATCAGGCCAATATTTGAAACCTGACCTCTCCATCTTGTAAATTCAGAGTAGATGAGACCGACATTTAGTCTACGTGGCCACATGTTGATGCAAATGTTTCTAAAAGGGGCCTTGAGTGTAGATAGGTACCTCATTTGTGGCAGGAATATCAGCGCCTGGTTGTAGCCATGAACTTGGAGCCCACAAAGATAGTTGAATAACAGTTGCAGCCATCTCCGCACTCAGACGCTAGTAAAAAACAAATATAAATATATGAGACAAATAAAAACTAAAATCTCAAAAATAAATGATATCTATTGATATAATACAGTCAACTCTTGATAACTCGGACTTAGGACAAAATTTTATGGAAATAAAATGTTATTTACTAACACGCCTGTCGCATGCTGGCAGCCTAAAAATGTTATAAAATAGTGTAATGCAGTGGGCTGGTGAAGATCTTGCAGCACAGCGCTACCTCTTCATCTTGTCTCGGCGCTTTGAGCACCATAAGTTTCTATAGACGCTGATATTCACAGTAGAAGATTGAATGCTTCTTTGAATCTCAACAAAATATCGTCACATTGGCAAACCAATCACCATCGTGCTCCTATAATAAGCCTACTGAAAGAGTGTGTGAATCAGACTTTGACTAAAACATTAAGAACAGTAAGTTAGTGTCAATTTTATGGTTCTGCACATACTGTTAAGTATATGTGATCCGGCCCAGGAAAACATGCCACGCGTCACAAAAATTATTTCTAAAAATAGAAAACTTAATTTTGAACATTTGAAAAAAATTTACCTCTTTAGCTATAAAATTCAATTCTTATAATATTTCAAACATTAATATCTATTTTTACCAATTTGTGGTAATGGCCGCCAGAGTTTAAGAAAAGAAAAATATCTATAAAATTAAATCTTATCATTATTTTACCATCTAAGGTATTTAAAATGTTCTGTTTGAACTGGAGAATACATTTTTTTTAAAGTTAGATATCTATTTTTATAAGCAAAAAGAATAACTATTAAATGAAAAAATTCATCTACCTGCAGAAAAAAAAAATCCATAAAAATAGATTCTGTTGAAATTATTTGCATTTACAGAACTAAAGATGCTCATTTTGATCTGAAGGATGTATTAATTATTGCTTACATCATTTTTATAGCTCATTTTGATCTGAAGGATGTATTAATTATTGCTTACGTCATTTTTATAACCATAGTTTTTACGCTTCTATATTAATTTTTAATCAACACATTTTTTTAAATAACATATGTACAATTATTATAATTAGCCGACGGTTTCCGCTCGTCCATCATGGACTCAGCCTTAAAATATGAGTAAAGAATGACCCTGTGCATGGGATGATTCCTGGATAGCTCAGTGGTCAGAGCATTGGCGTAGTAAGCCAAAGGTCCTGGGTTAGATTCCTGTGTCCAGGTGTCATTTTTCAATTTTCAGTAAATGTTTAGGTTTAATTTCAATGTTCAGGTATAATATTTTTTAATATATACTTTTCATTATTATGTTTTATAAAATTAAACATTCAAGGAGGACAAAATACTATTTTGATGACATTTCCCAGAATATAATTATTTAAAATTAAAAAAATTGCTATGAGAATTTAAATTTCCTACTATTAAGATTAGGTTGAAATTTTAAATTTTAGAAACTATTAAAAGACTAACTTGAAACAATCTAAAGAAACTCATAACATTTTTCTGATTGTTATTTCAATATAAAATTATAATATTTTTTTAATTACTAAAAAATTAAAATTATTCAGCCATTTCATTACTAAACGTAACATGTTATTGATACTCTAGCTCAAACATTTTGTCAAACAAGTTTTACTTTAAAGTTTAAAGCAAAAACTCTAAAACCACTTTTTCTAATCATATTGTGTAGAGATTGGTCTAATCCATTATTTCATGAATCCAAATCTTAATTTTACCTAAGAATCCTGAATCTTGAATTCGATTCTTGTAAAAACTTATTAATATAATGTGATAGGAACATAAAAGACTATTAAGTATAAATAGTGAATAAATGTAAACTTTTTGCTAAAATGTATTCATTTAAGTGTTAAATTATTGGTCTGGGGTTTGCTTAACCAGGCTCTCTTATAGCTATGTTTGAGCTTAAGCACCATTAAGCAATACTAAAGCACTAAAACAAATTCCAATTCTAGATTTTGAAAGAAGGAAAAAACACTTTAATTCTTTCTAATCTCGAATCATATATTTTCTCAGACTTTCAAAATGTGTGTGTATACATTTTATTTACACACACACCTTTCTTTTATTAACTACTAATGTGTTTTTAATTTGTCATCTCATCATCGTTTCCAGCCTGTAGCCAGGTCAGTTTAGTAAAATGCCTCTATCTTCCTCTATCCTTCAACCATCCTTTAATTTATTCCATTCTTCTCCTCTCACTTGAACACTTTCTGTTATCTGCTCCTCCCATCTCCGTCTTGGACTCCCTTGCAGTCTTTTTCCTACATACATCATTTTCAACATTTTCTTTGG
Source organism: Timema shepardi (assembly GCA_902151425.1). Taxonomy (NCBI): domain Eukaryota; kingdom Metazoa; phylum Arthropoda; class Insecta; order Phasmatodea; family Timematidae; genus Timema; species Timema shepardi. The sequence goes on along the minus strand of CABFVX010002875.1, from coordinate 74,667 downwards.
TATCCTCTCTTTTTCCATCCTCATTACATGCCCATATATCTCAGTCTGGCTTCCTCCACTCTTTCCCAGATAACTTCATTCCTAAGTTGTTTTTTCTCGTCGCAGCTCTTCACAAACTTCATTCCCGTGGCCTCCACTTTCCTAGCCACTCTTACATTCAATGTCCATGCTTCTGCTGCGTATGTAACAATGGGTACAAATATGTTATCAATTTTATTGTCTATTGTTAAGTATATTTTACTAAACTATTAGATATTTTAATTAACAGTTTATAAATGTTAGATATTATTTATTTGGCAACAAAGTTATTTTTACCTTTGACAAATTTCTACTGAGCAGTGCTGCCACTACATTAGCCGCAATCGTTGGAACAGAGAGTGGAAGATGAGGTAAATCATTCTCTGAATAAGTAACATTACGAAGCAGTGGCTTCACATTTCCAGCATTGGCATAGAAAGGGTTGTCCATTCCAAATATCTCATATGCCAAAGCACCGACCGCCCATGCATCAGATTTGGAGTAGTTTATGCTCGTGAAGGAGCCTGGTTCTGCACAAGCTACCTAAAGAAACAGAAACGACCATTACATACAAAGATCTGTACTTAGTCATTAAAAAGAAAATGTAAGCAGAAATAAATATGACTTAACTGAATAAAATGAAGCTCAATTAAAAGTAAAAAACCTTTAACACACCATACAAACACATCAATGTTTCAATGCTCCATAAAATCTTTCTCCAGAAGTAGGCATAATTGGTGCCAAATTATTTTTTGAAGAATGAAAACAACAAAGTGAACAAAAAATAGCGGTCTTTTTTCCTACCAATATCTTACTATATAATAGATTTTCTAATAGGGAAAAAGGCCTTTCAGAAAACAATTCCTACGCTGAACAGACTTTATTCCTAAAATCAACAACTACAATAATGCCTCATTACAAACCTCTGGCGCCATCAGTGCAGTGTTGCCCCCTCTATCAGTGTCTGGAGAATGATACGGCATGTATAAACCATGCACTTTGTCGGCCAGGCAGCAACCAAAGTCGGTCACCACCAGGAGAGGACAGGTATCATCACCCTCGGACAAGTCCAACAGAATGTTGTCACTCTTCAGGTCCCTATGCAGCAAACAAGAAATTTAAAAAATAATATAATTAGGGATAGGCTGTCAAACTCCACAAATCCTTAAGGACATTCAAAATTCAAGAAAATTCTGTATTTCAGACTCAAATCCTTTAAAATAAAGTTTTAAATTCTTCAGATGAAATTTGTTTTAGTAATATAATACCGCTTATTGATCGCTTAGAACCAATTATAATCAGTGGATTAACTTAACAATCAGGTACCAGATTCGTAATTTAACACATAAATATGTGAAATAATATTAATATTTAGTTACTACATGTGTTTTGTATTTTCTATTTTTCTATAATATTTATATTTATTCTTATGTTTATAATGTTTTCCAAGATTCGGATTCAAGATTCAGATTTGTAAATTAATAGTCGACCCTAATAAATGTAATGGTAATAGATGTGACATATATTGTCATTCCAACCCAATTAATTTGATAATGAACATTCAGATTAAAGTTTTTGATTAAAAAAAAAAAATTAACAGTGACTTATCGCTCACTAAAACCAAAACCGCAAATTCGTCTGTTTACCTGTGGACTACGCCATGCATGTTCATGTGTGCGACTCCCTCTAGAAGTTGGGAGAGGAGCAGTGTGGCTGTCCGAGGGCTCGCACCCTTCTCCTTTAAGTACTGTTTCAAGCTGCAGTCATACCTTCAAAATAAAAAGAGCAATGATAGGTAAAGGGAACAAGTTAGAGAATATACCAACAATTGAAGAATAAAATTAGTAAATTCTCCATTTTGTACACAAATCATCAAAAATATCTCTTGTGTAACAAATATTTTATTTAAACAGCACACATTATAAGAGATGATAATTTATGTTTATAATAGGTATATTAAGAGCGGACTACAAACAGTCAAATATTAATATTCATATTTAGCTAGTTTGTATTAATAGTAAAATAACCAAATATTGTGTAAAATTATTATACCTTTGACAATATATAAAATTTGGGAAAGTTGGCAGATAGGATAAATAGGTGTAATTTTGGACCAAGTACACTGTAAGTCTTAACTTGGAGAGAAGAGAAAACCACCCCCAATGCACTCAATTAGGAGTTGAACTTCGTATTCAACGGAAACTTGTACAATGCGGGTCCAATGCACTAGAGTCTAGACCAGGGGTTTACAACTGACAGCCCACAAAGTTTCTTGGGGAAGTATTCTACTGTAGTAAAAATGACGTTTAAAGCCAAGAAACAAAGTTTTTATTTAGGTGGGGGAAATACAGAAAAACTCAAAATGGTGTTAATTCAATACTCTATTTGTATATTAACTTTTGTGTATGCACTATTTCTTTCCATTTCTTAGATGATTATAATGCAGCCCGCCACTAGACCCATGGATTCAATTGTAACCCTTGGGTGCTTGGTTGGAAATCCCTGGTCTATACCATGTGGCCACCAGCATAGGATGGATTTTGTACATTTTCAAACCCTATTTTTTAACATCTAGCTTTTTTCAGTGATCAGGGACTTATATAATATGAGAAAAATATAATCAGTATGAAAATGTAAAACCGATTTGTTAAAATATTTAGATAGTTTATTTGTATGAGAAAAATTTACAGTATTGAGAAAATTTGGTATGTACTGTTTGTTTAATTGCATGTGACTTGATTGGTGCACTAATTCATAGTTTATACTTTACAACAAAAAAGTCACCAAGTATTTCAATAAATAATAAATTACCTTTAATTTTGTGAAATTTCTATTCATACAGTACTCATGTAATTAATTAAATAGATAAAGCTTGATTTAAAAGAAAATAGTATAAAAAATATGTCTTACTTTTACAATGACTTGGTTAAGTTCTCAGAACACGGTTATTATGTTTTTATATGAGTATTTTCTATTCCAAAAATGGTTTTAGAAGAATGCTCACAAACAGGAATATTATATATAGAGTACATTAAAATGGGCATAGTTATCATGTATGAACATAAGGGGTCTGAAAACTTTTAATAATATGATATCAATTCAAATTTTAGATTATATGATTCGGTAGCTCGAACCAAGCTAGAAAAAATTGATCAGGTTTTAAGCTGTTGCAAATCCCACACAATGTACCTAAAATATGTTAGTATATTTTTAATTACAATTCTTGTGAGATAAAGTAAATTTTTATTAATTATTAGCATATTGACCGTAGAATAACCTGCACTATTTTAAAATAAAACTTTCATAAAAGTCTATAATCGCACAATGTGTTGCCTTCGAGAACTGAACATATAAATTGTAATTTAGTTTATAATCACCCTAACAGATGGTGGTGCTCTTTACCCCTTAACTTTGACACAGTGAACCAATGTTGCGTGAATATGTTGATTAACGTACAATTAATGATGCATGATTATGTACAGGGTCTCCAGACTTGGGTACAAAACTAATCTGTTTTTAATATCATATAATGTATTTTTATTTAACATCATAATTTTAGCAATCTTAACTAGGATATGATTCAATTCGAAAATTATTCGAGAATTGCAAATAATATTTGCTTTGATACAAAAAAACCTGCTTTGCAGATGTCTGATTTGTTTGAAATATAAATTGGCTAATCCATAATATGACATATATACGAGTTAACATAAGAATCAAGAACGTCAGATATCAGTTAATTTAAAGAGGTTGCAATAGTAGAAACATGAATGTCAAGCTATAAATAAAGGTGCATGCTATCAAGTAAATTTTGGAATTCAGTTACATTGCAACCTTATCTCAGCTTCCAAGGTTTGGCCACACAATGGCCTCAATCAAACTATTTTTATTACCATCTCAGGGAGGCATTTAGATCCCTCATTATCATCATCGGCTAGAAACTATAGCAATATCAACTATCATATTTGTAAATTTAAAAATGACACATGGACACGAAAATTGAACCTGGGACCCTTAGCTTAGTGCACCAATGCTCTAACACTGAGCTATCCATGACTTGTCCTCTTCTCAGGATAATTCTTCCCTCCTAGTTTAAGACAGATTCTGTGATGGACATGTCTTCAGTTACTATTATTTATATCACAGCCAGTAGCAACTCAGCATTCAGCTTTATGTTGCCATTAGTACAATCACAATTGTACAATTTCCAAATATAATATTATAACTTTATAAGGAAAACCTCTATTCGCTATATGAGGTAATTGTATTATATTTGGAAGAAGGTACAGGAAAGGTGGATAGAAACATATAAAAGGGGGACAAACACAATATGGCCTTTACAATGAAAAGAAGAACACAGTTCACACTTTACACTGCTGCCAATGGACAAAGAGGTAATGGATGTCTCTTAAAGAAAATTGATCGTCACCGCCCAATCCCCCGACCTAGGTTTCATTCTATCGGAACTCATCAGGGAGGAGTGTGAAACGCGCAACGCAACTTCCTAAAAGAGAAAACCAAAAAAATGAATAGAATGAAACCTAGGTCGGGGGATTGGGCGGTGACGATCAATTTTCTTTAAGAGACATCCATTACCTCTTTGTCCATTGGCAGCAGTGTAAAGTGTGAACTGTGTTCTTCTTTTCATTGTAAAGGCCATATTGTGTTTGTCCCCCCTTTTATATGTTTCTATCCACCTTTCCTATACCTTCTTCCAAATATAATACAAATATAACATTAATAAACTAAGCCTAATCAATTAATTATAGCTAATTTTACTTTTGTATGCTACAAATTAAAAATGTGGTATTTAAATTAGAAAATTAACCTCTTCATGACAAGAAAGAGACTCATGTTCCGACCAGAGCCGTCGGGGTTGATGCGTGGTGGTAGAGCATCTGGGTACAGTGTGAAGGATCCAGGAAGGTCAGGCACGCGGTCTGCAAATGCACAATGCATTTCCACGATATTTGGGTGTTGGGGCAATTTCTGCTTACGTTCCATCATCCTGTAAAACCAAATACATAATTGTACGAAACAAGCTGTAATCATTCAATATTTTTTTAAGGTATAGTTTAGATATATGTTATCAGGGTGTGGTGTCTAATGGTAAGAGTTTTGAAATTCTAGTATATATCCAATACAGTGGCCCACCCTTGATTATGTTTTGGTGGGGCTATTTTAACACTTATAGTGCCAAGTCTATTCCAGAGTTTGCGCGCGAAGAATGCCAGAGGCCTGTTAGGTTTAGTGTGCAAAGAATGCCAGAGGCCTGTTAGGTTTAGTGTGCAAAGAATGCCACAGCTATTTTCTCATTTTTGTAAGGGTTTGCAAGAAAATTCACCAAGCCTTAATTTATGAAGCAATTATTTTGATTTTTTTATCATTTTAATTCATATGTACTGTTTAATTAATACATATTTTATTCAAAATTAATGCTAACTAGCATGTTTAAAGAAATAATTTATATACATTTCAATATCATTTTGTTGTAGTGCATTTAGTTTTATACAATAAGGTACATTTTAAATATAAATGATTATAAATAGTAATTATAGGAATTTTTATTTGATATCCTACATTAGATATTTTTGGGCTATTATTGCTTACCTTACAGCGAGATCTATTATATTACTTACCTCATGAATAAATATTTAGAACTACACATGTTGAATGCGTTTTTCAAAAAACCTTTTATAATGAATAATTTCATAATTTTTTAAATATTATATAATTTATAAAATCACTACACCTATTTACTTACATTGGTAAAGAAATCTTTTCATTCACATGAAATAATATGAAAATATAAATAGTATATTTTTCTAAGCTCAGAACAATTTAACCCGTACATTTGAAAACTGTTGACAAAACTATTTACATCAGTATGAATGTGAGCCACACTTATGTTTTCCATGCATATCATACATAAATATGTGTTGCACTTAGCTCATTGACTATGTGACCGTCTCATTGTAAATGTACTAAACTCCCAGTTCCAATAACAACTATTTACGGTTGATTTTTGTTGCTAACCTTATATAAAATTATAGAGGGAAATGTTCTCTTTCCAGTGATATATGACACTAGTATACTATCTATCAGATAAAGCGAGAACTAGCTCGAATCTGGAGCGCAGACCTCATCGGCTCGTGACACTTTGAGCGATTGTAGGCAGAGGCAACGAGATCGGCTAGTGGCACTAAAAGGGTTAAACAGTACTTGAGGAAGGAATTAGATATAAAAATACAAAAGTTCACAAAAATCACCTTAGAATGGACTCTAATGGATAAAAGAGAGTTTGTAGAACGAACAAACCAACAGTAATAGATAACCAACAAATTAAAGATTTCAACTAAGCCTATTTAAAAATTGTTTCAAAGATTCCTTTCCAAAATAATAACAGACAATTCAGCGCTTTAATAAAGGTTTTTTCTTTCTTTCGCCTTTCTTTTTCTTTGGTTTGGGAAGGGATGAGTGGGGGGGGGGGGGGGGGGTTTGGGCC
>CABFVX010002875.1:25997-68134 GCA_902151425.1 Timema shepardi | reverse complement strand
GGGCTTGAGCCCTCTTAGCACCCAACCCCAAAGGTGGGTCACTGATCCAGTACATATTTTAAATAAAATCCAGTATATATAAAAGGCTATTAGAATCAAAGTATTCCTGTTGCAAAAACATAAATTGAGAGAAAGTGAAGTTTAGATAAGTTTAAACTGTAAACATTTAAATTACTAGAAAAATATCAAAATATATTGAAGCAGACAAATATTCTTAAAATTAAGATTCTGTATTTTATAAATAAATTTCATATTTTATTTTGTAAAAAACTAATGTCTAAGAAAACATTCATGTGTGCATGCACCCCCCACACACACGTCATGTATGTTACATTTTTTGTAATGACCTCCACTACCCAAGAAAGCCAATCCTTCCTTTGTAATAATGAATCTGCTTGATAAATACAGAGTAAGAATGATACAGAAGGTTCAATAAAAAAAACAACGGCACAAGAATAGCCCCCTCAAGTTAACAACTATATGAGATCCAAAGAAGACAGACCTTTATAATATCATGTTTAAATTAGTTCAAGGGAATTAACAAAAATCTTGAGGTGTAAGTCACTGATAAATAGTATTAAAATGGTTTGGAACAAAACCTCATAATATTAACTTGAAAAGACCACAGGTCGATGAGGCAAGAGTCAATCACCTTTTCGGTTTGCATTGGGATAAATTGGTGTAAATTGTCGTAGACAACATTTCACTTACCCGCTTCAGTGGCCAAATGGTCTAAGGTGTCACTCTCGTGTGAGCCAGGCCTGCCGATGGCGGAGAAATAGAGGTTTGAATATCGGTAAGGTCTATTGAAGGGGGTTTTTCCTAAATCATTTACCACTCTCCTTCCATGCAAATGCAAGTAGATTACCTCTAAGACACTTCCTTCCTCATCGCTATCCCATCAGAGTAATTATTATATATGTGTAAAATCTGAAGAAATACTAGGACCCGGTGATAAAAAAAACTTAAATATATTCATAAAAATGTAAAAACCATACACTTTGTATATCTGCTGTAATCCATATACTTGAGAAATAAACTAGATGTTCAAGGCAATTTTTAAATTATGATGGTTAAATAGACAAACTAATATCTTTGTTAGTGAAGATTATAGCAGCATCTAAATATTATATTCTGTTAATTTAAAAATGACACCTGGACACAAGTTCCATTCTAGGGTTCAGGTGTCATTATTCAATTTACAGATTTATTTTTTTAATCAGTAAGGCTATAAATGAAACCAATGCGGGCTTGAGTAAGCATGGAGTTTTGTTTGTTTTTTTCCAATAAAAAATCTGGATTGAAAGTTATGTAACTTATCTTTGAATGTTTTATTACATTCGTCAATCATTAATCAGTAAGGATATAAATGAAACCAATGCGGGCTTGAGTAAGCATGGAGGGTTTTTTTTCCAATAAAAAATCTGGATTGAAAGTTATGTAACTTATCTTTGAATGTTTTATTACATTTGTCAATCATTAATGAGTACAATTTTTTCTGAAAATACTTTCAGTAAATAAAAGTTTCATAATCAAGTTAAAGAACTTTTTGTTTCATAATTTCTTCATCAAACTGTGAGACAGTGGGGGAACTTAAAATTCAATAACGGAGTAATTTATTATTGTTATTCATTATTATTTTATATTATTATTATCATTATATGTATATAATTACCATTAAATATAAAAATCATAATAATTGTTTAATTATATATTATAATTATTAAATTATCCATAATGATTGAAATGTTGGTTCAAACAACGTTGTAAGTTACATTTTATACATGCGTGGAAAACCAAATAAACTACATAAGACCAACAAATCACAATTTTAACTAGTTCTTAGGCTAATAAAATGATTTTACCTATTGGATGAATTGCCCTGTACCTTTAAAGGTATCTATATTTACTGTTTGTACTAACGAGAAACATTTTAATAAGTAATCCATGGGACAATATAACAAAGTATATTAAAGTGCCAGAAACAGAAAATATACTCTTTAAGGGTCTTAATGACTTTATTGATGAATTAAAGCATAGATACTCTGCTTGATCTAAGAAACTAATGATGCTAGTAAAAATATTTATCAGAAGAGTCCAGTCAATAATAGTGTAAATAATAGTCTATCTCCACTTGTATGTTGAAACATTATTTTCTATAAGTAAAATATATTGAACGCTCAAATGCTCACCATTTTATTCTATCGTTACCTGAATATTGATTTTTAATATCAGAGTTTTCCATCGTCCTTTGTAATGAGAGGCGAGATTGATTCCTTATAATCCCACTCAACTGGGTCTCATTTGAATATATGGGTCAGTGATTTGGTGAAAGAATATTTTAAAACGATTTGTCCAACTTAGAAATCTTGTGTCAACATATTGTTCCTCTCTTAAGTTTGTCTAGAAATATTAAATAGCAGAAATATTTGGTAATAATTATTACAGTATAGCTTTGTCTTCGGATATTTATATTAATAAAATAGCAAGGTTGGTCAAGGAAGATATAAGTTTGTACAGCAGTTCCAGGAGTGTACCAGGAAAATGTTCTCATGTACTACAGGTCAACCAGACCTGCTCTATTTGACTTTGAGTACACATGTCCGTCATAATAACGATGACTACTCTAGACATACCTGTTCTCCAATTCACTCAGCTCTTCATTGACAAAATAAGATCTTGCGGGAACTGTTTCTCGGTACATAGCTCTCAATATTGAAGCAGCGTTGGACTCGGCATCATAATTAAACATCATCTTTACGGCAAATGGGAAATCTGAAAGCTCTTGTTTCGTGTTCATAGTGATATCTTGCGTTTCATTGGGAGTTTGTTCAGCAGTTTTTCCTTCTTCGGCACTCTTTGCATTTTCTGTCAAATTAAATAATAAACTGTTCTGCTATGTCTTAACAAAGAAGTAATGCAAAAAGGAATCATGGTAGGTATTTGCATTGGCATTGCAAAATGCCAAGGTAAACAGAGTTTATTCAACCTGTAATTTTGGATTGTTCTCATCACTCAGAAGATAATTTATGACAGGTATAAACCAACATATGTTCCCATTAGAGTTATGTAGAGCAGAGATAGTTTGTATGATTGGTCAAATGGGGTGAGAGAGGGAGAGAACACATCACAGGTACAGTTTTAACAAGCTCTACTTACCCTGGCAACACCTCACGACATAATAGTTGGTGTTCGACTGTTACAATACTAAATTATTATTATTATTATTATTATTATTAGCACCATGTCTTACTACCTGTTCGGGTTATACGCACTTACGCTAATGTGTAATAGTAGGGTGATTGTGAGATGAAATGAAGGACCTACAGTTTAACGTGGAATCCGAACCACGGTGGAGGCCTGGCATTCCTCACATTCACTAGATGTCTTGTCACAGGTGAAGGAAAGGTTTGGTAATCAGATAAAACTTTGCCGGGACCGAGGATTGAACCCCGGCCGCCAGCATAGAAGTCTGACACCTTACCCCTAGACCACCAGGTCACCTACAATACTAAAGATATGTTATATATCTAATAATATAATAATATTTAGCACCGCGTCTTACTACCCGTTCGGGTTATACGCTTTAAGTACTAATTACTCTAATGGATTAGGAATTGGGAAGGTTGAATTAGAGGAAGTGAGCCCGCATTTGCGTGGAGGGAGAGTGGAAAACCATTTAGGAACCACCACCCCCCAGTTCACCCGACCGAGATTCGAACCTCGATCTCCCCGTCCTCAGCAGTTGAGCTCAACACGACAAGCGCGTTAGCCAACTACGCCACCGAGGTGGTTTTTATAGATCTAATAATATGTTGTGCAACTACCATTTTTGAAAAATGATCTCAAATTCAAAAAAATAATATAATTAGTTCTTTGTTACATTGTCAATAATTGTAATTTTTTTTTCCATCAATGTTTTTAACTAGCTTCCTAATGTTATTCTACCATATTTATGTTTTCCATGTAAAATATATGGGAAATAATGAAACTGGAATTAATTAAATTTCTAAATAATTATTTAAATATGTACTAATCAATTTTTTTAAGCACTGTGTCATACTACCTGTTCAGGTTATATGCATATGTACTAAGTACTAATTATGCTTATGAGTTAGGTATGATAAAGGTTGGATTTAAAGGAAGTATACCCGGATTTGCGCAGAGAGAATGGGGCGAAGGGGGGCGATAGTACTGAAATTGTTCAATTTTATTTGGATGAAAACTATTATTACAGTAACCTTTTTTTTTTAATTCTAGCTTACTTGCCTTTATTTCTTTGAGCTGCATAGACAACGGCATTGCAACCTTTGGCAATAGCAGGCCCCAAAGTCAAATAATTCAATCCAACTGGGGGCTCAACAGGAAACACATCTGTTTCCTTCTTATTTAAAACATTCCATTGTAGTTTGGCGACAGCTTCCTGTAAACCATGCAGGTTAGTTATTTTAACCAATCATTGATTACTTAGATACACTTATCTAACGTGGTTATCTGAAATTCAGGTGTATTCGTAACACCCTTTAGATTTCTTAGAGCAGCAGGTTGAGTTAATCACTCGCCAAGCTTCGAGTAAAAAACTATTTTGGAAAAACCACCCCCAGTAGTCCTACTCCCTACTGATGTTTGAAACTCAATCTAACTGTCATTGGCAGTTTAGTCTACCTCAAAAGTGGTGCATTATGGGCCCCACACATGGTCAGTTTAAACTGATCAGTCCGAACAGGTGTGTGTATACAAGGAAGGCCAAATGATCAGTCCGAACTGACGGTCTGATGGCTTTCCATCAAACCAGACTGCGGACTGACCGTCCATCAGTCCAAACTGACCGTGTGTGGGGAGAGCGGGCGGGAGGTCAGTCCAAACTATCAGTCCATCAGTCTGCTACCGAGTGTCGTGGAGCAAACAGCATTGTGTGTAAATATCCTCTGTTTATTGATCATTTTTTATTGAGAGGTGAAGTAATATGTTACGTTTTAATTGTTAGATAAATTTAATTGTATTGTGCATTTGTGCTAGTGGGTGTGAGTGTTCAATGGCTTCCTGGTCAAAAGACTTTCTTTAAGCATTATTGAGGCATGGTGAGAGCAAGAATTCTTGTAAAATGTTAAAAACTAAAACTTTCATAATTATGTAAAGAAAAATAGAGCTTACTTGGTTCTAGTTGGTAAGGTGAAAACGGTAGAGCCAACAGTAAATGAGGCTAAGGAAATAGTAAGCAAAATAATATAAGAATACTGTTCTTGCTTCAATAGCCAATCATCTACCTACAATTTTTCTTTTCGGTTCCTTCTTCTGTTTACGCTTTCTAACGATATGTGAAATTTCATCCATATTAAAGCTTAAAAAACACAAGTGTCGTGTCCAGCACCAACCCCACACTATTTCAGACTGACTGTGTGTGTGTGTGCAAATCTTCAGGTCAGTCCGAACTGACTGTGTGGGGGGCCACCGAAGGAGGTATTAGGTGAATTAACTTTGTGTCAAATCATTTGTTGATGTTTAAGATTTTTTCCTAAACACGACAAAGAGGTAAATGTGTTTCATTTATAAGAGTTGGGTTTGCTACAGTAAAAGGTGAAATGTGGTAACTGTAGGGTAGACAATTATTGCGTGTTTCTCTTGAATTTAGTTTTAGGATGGTGCCGTGTGCTTGTGAGTGACGGACACATGCCATCTTAAAAGATGAGTGGGAATTTTATGGGTTATTTTTCTTTTTCCAATCAATGTGCAGTCATTTTACACTAATTAAATTAGGCCTATATGATAAATATTGTGTTTGTAGGAAAAAGAGAGTCCTCTTTAAGGCTAAGGCCAAACAAACAATTTTTCCTGCTCGGACCGCAACTACAAAAGTCAAACAGGGGGATACTAGACGGATCAATAAAAGCAGCACTATAACAGTTTCAAAAGTTATAAGAGAAAGGCTACACAGAGTGACATAAACCGTTTGTCGGCCATGACTTATCTTCAGTGTTGTTTCAGTCGGCAAACATCGTTCCTATTAGTTATACCAGGAAAAATGATTTGTCACTCCAAGTTGCATGGTGAATGTGTGGCTGTGTGGATTTTACAAATGGGAGGCGCGTTGGAGTCCCATTTGTCCCTCATCGAGAGAAAATTTCATGAATTTAACCTTGCAAAAGGGAATTTTAGAGCATCTAAATATACTCTGAGCTAATTATGAAAATCAAGAGGTAGTTCTCGCAAAAATATTTTTCTGAAAAATTAACAGAAAATAAAATTTAGTTTTAGCTGAACTCATTTAGTAATATTTTTTACAAGTTTACTGAACAGAACAAAATGAAAAAATGCTCTTGAAGAGGGAATAGGAGGAAATCCACATTTTATAACTTTTATCTCTGGTACGATAAGTCGGATATTATCTAGTGATGATTCAAAGTTGTTGATAGCAAATTGCAGCCAAATACCAATCATGCAATATTAATTTTCATAACAATTAACCAAAAAAAGAATAAATATTGCAGATTCGCCAAGATATAAAATTAAATGTTAGTAACGGTAAGCCTACTGGCATCAATGAACAATTAATAACAATATGTAATGCACACAAGGAAATGGGAAGGTTGCCATTTCTGGGAAGTAACTAAATTTGTTATAAAGTATATCATGTATATTAGGTACTATGAAAAAACTATGATTAAAAATATATTTAAATTTGAATTTTCCAAACTATGTAGTAGGTAATAATCCTTATTCTCTTCAGTCTCTATAAAATATTCAATGGTTTATTTTTTTGAGTGCTATGGTTTTTGGGGAATTTTTTTATGAAAATGCTATGTTGTGGGGAAATAGTGGATCTTTGAACATATTCTGCACTCCTGAGATGCACTATCGTTGAATGGTGTGCATACAAATAATAACTTTAATGTTGCATCAAAATGCAAAAACACATTTGCATGCTGCATCTTCTCTTTTGAAAGGACCCAAGTGTGCTCCTCTGAAAGAGGCATAAGTTAGGCAAAAATAACTTTTCACCAAGTGTGAACTCAATTATCAGGACCTACAGATTAAACTTTGAACTTACTCTTATTTCCCAGCAGATACCCTCCAACTCGTCATCCTTAGTGAGCAGACCAGTACCAGAAGCCAAACTTACGCCAACGAGCGCAAAGAAAGGTGCGGAATCTCCGAATAATATTCTTTTCGCTGCTCTACGTCTTAAATCTGCAGAGAGTGAATTAGTCACTCGCCTAAGGACGTTGTCAACAAAAAGTCGACGAGCGTGATAATGTAAATTAAAGCCAACATTTCGTACTGCTGATACTCCCGGTGTTTGAGTTGCTAGACTAGAATCTATTTTTCCTCCCCGTGGGAGTAAGTTGAATTTCGCCTCGTCCACAACGTTTCTTGAGTTCTGATATGGCTTGAAACTTCTGAGAAGTACACGTCCATTATGCAGCAGACGATGTACTATTACTCGCATCGACATTTCGCACTCCTGTGCGGAATGCGCCCACACGGGCGCAAATCCGCAAAAAAGTCTTTTCGCGCTGTTTTTAATTTTGAATTTTTATTAACTCAAATGTGTTGACCTACAATGCCCTTCAATTATGATTTTAACTAATAACAACTGAAACACATCACTTTAGGTAAGATTTTTATTGACCAATGATAATGTATACGATGAAAAAATATCACGTGAGCTCATGGTAAAGCTTTTGTTTAATGTGACGTCTACAAAGGATTATAAAATGTCAAACATTTATCAGTGAAAAATGGTAAACATAAAAGAACTGAACCTTCAAATAAATTAGGTAAGTGGTATTGCGTATATAGGCCATAATTTATGTTTTAACACACTAAATCTTAATTTTAATTATAAGTTTTAGTCAATTACGTTAAGAAATAAAAAGGTTCGATGGATTACACACAATTCATTTTACGATCATCTGTATAAGTGTTGACAAATTCATTTTTGCATATGCACAACTTTTAAATTAGGCAGGGTATGAATGCTTGCGTAACGAATAACTAATAGTTAATAGTTCATATAGTACAAAGCATAAGTCATAAGATATTTTAATATGAAACGTAGTGTAGAGTGTTAGGCTGGGTTAATATTATTAACGTAGGCTAACTAAAAGCGATTAGTATGCAACAGGTTGAAAGTCATTATTTTCAATGATAGCATTTATCATCGATATATAGGGATTAGTAAATAATGCACAATGCTTAATGTTGATACAATTTTAATTTCTTATGTGATAAGCATGGAGTGTAGTATAGATATTCATTGGAATTGAGAAGTATTAGTCAATGAGAATCCGAAAAGAGGTTATAGCCAATTATTTATTATTATCTTTAGCACCGCATTTTATTGCCTGTTCGGTTAGTACGATTCCATAAACGCCAGTCTACAAATATAAGAAAATAATTAACATCTCCTGTATTCATCTATCATGGGTAAAGAATTGAAAAGGCAGACCTTAAACATCAAAGCAATACTAAGTGTGTCCTTAAATAAAGACCACAGGTTGTTGGTGGCAGACATAAGAGGATGGTAATGTAGGAGAAAGGAGAAAGAGAGTTTGACAAGAAATAATTATAAGGGTGTGGGGGCTAAATATGAAGAGGAAATAGAAATTTACTTAAGAAAGGTGTGCGGTGTTAACAGGCGAGATTTTGTACACGTGCGTTAAATTATCAAACATAGAGAAAAACAATTAATTAACTATGAGGCTACCTTTGCAAATGGTGAGAACACCTGGAGTGATGAGATAATACCTGGGGCACCCCAATCTTGTTTCTTGAGTACTTATTAATTATTTTACGTGAGAGAGTTTCATGTCTGCGTACCCCAAGAGCTAAAAGGACGCTTGATCACAGTTGTGCCCGTTATGCTAATAAAAGCGTGGGATGAGCAAGCCTAGAGCCATTATGGGAGAAGGGTCAATGAGTTTCTGACACCTAGTGCTGATGAATATAATTAATTACACAAAGAATAGAGCACAGCTGGTTCAGTAGATATATTATACTAAACATACCGCCCCCCCACTCCCCCTTGAACTACTAGGCAATGAATAAGTAGAACAAAAGATACAACAACCATCACGAAAGAAAAAAAATGCAAGATAAACCAATTAAAGAGACAAAAAAGGCAAAACCAATAGATAACTTAAAACGAACGAGATAATAACAATACACAACCCTAGATGTGTGGGAGAGGAAACACTTTGACGACTGGCCTTGAAAGTTTTCCCTTTTGGGTGTTCAGATGTACAACGCGTACAGTGCCATCTTTTCCAGGAGAGGTCAAAGTGACGCGTCCAAGACGCCAAGACAGAGGTGGTGTGTTGGGTTCATGAATGAGGACAAGATTTCCTGCTTGTAGTTTAGCTTTCTGCGTTGTTCATTTTGAGCGTTGTTGAAGGGTGTGTAAATACTCCTTATGCTGTTTTTACCAGAAGTGTTGAGATAGTGATTTGACTAAATTCTATCTTTTCAATCGGTTGCATAGTATGTCAGATACATCGGTATCAAGTACGGCAACGACAGAAGAGCCGATCAAGAAGTGTCCCGGAGTTAGAGCATCTAGTTCACACGGGTCATTGGTTAGAGGGACTAGCGGTCTAGAGTTCAACATCGCTTCCACTTTAGTCGTCAACGTTATGAATTGTTCTAAGGTCAATATCAGATCTCATATTACTCTTGAGAGGTGGTATTTTGCGCTTTTGATAGCAGATTCCCAAAGTACTACCTGATGCGCGGCTGGAGGTGGGAAGTGAAAATTGAAGGAATAATGTGATGCAAACTGTTGAGGTTGTTGTTGAATGCGGTATGGAGCTATATGATCATTAATGGTTTTCTTCGACTGTTGAAAGACAACTATGAACCTTATCCCACAATCCAGATATAGTTCTAAACAGAGCCCTCTTCTTGAGACAAAGGGGGTGAGGGCAGCGATGAATGCATCCGAGGAAAGATCTGTGATGACTTCGAGGTTAACTGCTTTAGGTGAGAAACAGACAAACAAGCAAAGATAGACTTTAATAGGCTGAAGGCGTCTGAGAGTGTGTAACTTTACTGAGAATTTATCTCCATAATCCATTCCAGATTTGAGAAATGGACGTGAAGGAGTTACTCAAGTTTCGGGTAGAATACCCATCATTTGAGATATGAGCTTTGGTTTGTGGCGAAAGCAACGAATACATTTGAAAATTTTAAGACAAATTGTGATGCGAATAGAGAGGATCCAGAATTGTTGCGACAACATATACTGCAGCAGTTGAGGTCCAGTATGGAGATGCTTCAGATTATGGTGATCAATGATCAGGTTAACCATATGAAGTGATTTTATTAACACGATAGGCTGTTTAGCTTCGTGAACCAGATTTGAGCGACTAATTTTTCCGCCTACTCTCAATATTCCCTGGTTGTCCAGGAACGGGGATAAGCGTTGAAGTTTCGTGCTGCATAGTTTCTTGGACCATGATGAGTTCTATATCGGTGGTGAAGGTTTCAGCTTGGATAACTCGGGAACTCGTTGAATAGCTTCAGAGAGCTCTTGAGGGCTGAGGGGTCCTGTTTGGCGATCTTTTGATTTGCAGTGTTTAAGGAAGCGAAGTACAAAATCCATTGTGTTAGAGAGTTTTGTCCATGACGAGTATTTGAACAGTAATGTTTGAATCGAATCAGTAGAAGAATTAACAATGAGAACATTTAATTAAGGGTTTGACGTCGGTCAATGCCGTTTCGGCCACATGAGTGAAACGAGGAAGAGGCCACTGTTCAGATGGGAGAGATAGCCATGGAGGACCAGACAACTACAGTTGATGAACATTGAGATCTGGAGGGTATAAACCTCGAGAGGCACATTCCGCAGGGTTGTGGAGAGACATGATATGCATCCAAGTGTGAGGAGGTAGCCAATCTTGGATTTATGCTATACAATTGGCCACATACACTTTGAACCGATATGGTGGTGTATGAATCCACGAGAGGACAATCATAGAGTCTGAAGAATCAGTTCTAGAGTCAATTTTGCAATGTGGGGATAAGAGGTTAGTGCATTAGTACAGACATTTGGCAAATGAGTGGCGCATAGTTCCAAGCCGGGTATGGAGATTCTTTTGAGGGGAGATAAACGTGATTTGGCGATTAGAAGTATAACTGTAAACTTGTTGTCGAGGTAAATACATCTTAGGTAGAGGCAACATCCACACTCTGCCTCACTGGCATCACAGAACCCATGGAGTTGAATGTTGGTAGCAGACGTGAGATAACTAAAATCGTGGTATGCTAATTGCTTTTAAAACGGGCGTATTCTTTAAAAATCTTTCCCAGTTTTAGCAATGTCAGCAGGCAAGGCTTCATCTCACTGTAAGCCTTATGTCCATAACAGCTGGATGAAAGACTTTGCCCATAACATTACAGGAGTTAGCTAACTGCAAGGATCGTAGATTTGAACCACAATTGAGAGAATGATGCGCTTTCTAGGCTTGTGGACCTCTCCTGTCACTCGCATGTGATAGGAGAAGTTGTCAGAGCTAGGTGTCTACTGGAGCCCAAGAATGCTGAACAATGGCTGTTCTGGTGTCCGAAAATAAAGAGGGGTTTTTCTATGCTCCTATGGCATTGAATCAATAAGTTAAGCCGTATTACTAGACCATTTTCGTAGTTCAAAACCTCCGAATTTTAACAACTTGGTAAGTTCATCTTGGAGAAGAAGTGCATATTCTATGTTGTCTTCTCCACAAACTGCATTATCTACCATAATTTGTAGTTGCAAGACTTTGGATGCACGTGGGTAGTTGAGTCCTTCTTCCCTCACTAACTGGTGGAGAGTTCTTAGTGTAAGATACGGGGATGAGGTACGTGACAGTGCTAAGTTGATAGACAGTAAGAGGTAGTGTAGGACTGTCGTGCCAGTAAATCAATTGGTACGTTTGATCATCAAGGTGTATCAAGATATGTTGGTACATCAGTCTAATATCAGATGAGAAGACTATGGAGTGGCGATGGAGTGAGTGATCAGATCACAAATATCATTTTGAAGTTTAGGCCCAGGTAATAAAACCTGATTTAAACTGAGTTGGAGATGCGGGTGCTAGCATCGAAAACGACCCGTAGCTTAGTTGTGAACGAGGTTGATTTCGTTTCTCCGTGGTTGGGCAAGGATTAGTGTGGTGAGTTAATATCTGGAGGTGATTTGCATTCAGTCATGTGACCAGCTGTAAGATAATCCTCCATAAAGTCTACATACAATTGTCTGAATTGAGGTTGAACATCAAATCGTCGTTCTAAAACATTAAATCTATTTCTTGCATTGTTTGACGAGTCAGCGAGAGGGGGATTGAGAGTCCTTGAATGGGAGTCGTACTACATATTGACTGGTAACATATTGAGTGTCCGTAGAGACAAAATGATCTTCACATAGTTGTTCTTCTTTAGAGAGGCCCACGCTATGTGGAGGTTCTTCAAGTTTCCAGAAGTTTTGTAAGTAGGAGTGAAGGTCGATATCATTGGTAAAGAGCAGAATGGTGACACCATTTAAATGGTATACTGGGTGCAGAGCAGGGGGTGGGTACCATAAGGACGAAACCAAAAACTGTACCAAAGGCAATGGGCAGGTCTTTTCCGATAATATATTTTTCCCTAGTCATAAATTGTGCAAACAAGTCTGCACCTAAGAGGATATCTATGCGTGCATAAGTGCCAAACGTGGGGTCAGCTAGGACAAAGAAGGTCATCTTCCTTTTTATGTCAGGTGAAAGGGCTGCACGGGGAAGATCTGAAATAATTGATCTAATATTAATATGGGATGCTCTTAGGAGATTATATTTGCTTTCAGAGACGAAATATTAAGATAAGTTAGGCCTTTAGTATTTACCGGAGCTATTTGTAACATTACGTCATATAATGTTACAATTGGACAACGCCCAATACTAACGTAAATGGATGTATCGCATCAAATCATACTACCCGCTCCAATATATTCAATTAAATTTAGGATCCCTACAGTAGTATTGTTCGCTGTTGTAGTTCTTGTAGGCTAAGAAGACATAATATAACTATGCTGGACAATATGTTTCACGACTCAATCCAAATCAATGTAATTATCTGTTCAAGTACTTACAATATGAATCTGCTTTATATAGAATCCTGCTGGGCTGATCGACGCACGGGAATCCAAGACCGGCGACTGGGGCAAGAAGGTCCGGTGTATCAACAACACTCGTCCCGACGCTCAAAATGGACTAGCAAGTAATTGGACATGAACTACCAACGCCTGCTAGAGGATACTTACGTAGCTTACCTCTGACGGATGGAAGAAGAACCTCCTTCAAAACATCGGGTGATTGGGAAGGTTGCTGTTTTTCCGATGGAACAACTATCAACAACATCAACAAAGTTCTACGTGACTTTTTGCAGGCATCGTGACGTCACCGCGTGTGTGTTTGTATCCCCACCATAACAACGAAATCCCTATATAATGGCTGTGCAAGCGTGCAATAATTGACTATTCTACGATCAACGATCGACGACAGACCATTGTCATGGACCTGGACAATGGCTGGACAAATACTTGTAAAATGTATCAAAATCGTCGCTTAGACGAGTGGAGTTATGGACTCTAACTTCTTGGTCAACTATAAACTTTTTACATATAATATTCTGTTTCAAAATCTAACGTATTTATAATTTAATCGTCAATTTAATTTAAATACTCTATCTTTAAAATGTCGCCGCTCGGGCGCTGGACTTGTACTTATGTATTTATTCTCGTAAATATCCTCAGTTACGTGCTAATTAGAAGTTGACATGTTAATATTTAATTGTTTGGAATTGTAGAGTATTCCCGTTTTTTTAAGTAACTTTTCATATTTGAAATTATGGTTTGAATTAACGTAACATGAAGTAACTCTTTAACTTTAATCTTTTGTAACGTAAGTTCTATTTATTGAGGGAACTGTGTGTCCCATATTCTCAGTCAGATCGGATAGTCCCGTGGGAGTTTGGATTAGGTCTGGTGGTCAAACCCTCACTTTCTGTAAACAGTGTTGTGTGATCGTCAAATTTAAATTACTTTATATTTATGATATCGTTGTCTTTGAATTACGAAACCTTTGGAACCATATCAAGGTGCCCATTAGGCCCTTATAATTTTGTATCACATTTAAATATATACGCTGTGGTATTGTCTCATATAGACTGGTCTATCAATATAATGATGGATTTCATGTTTCCTTTTGTTAAAACACTTGCGCAACTTTAATTATGTAAAGTTGTTTACTTCGAGTATAATTTCAAACAGAACTCATTATGATATAATGAGACCATGTACTGTTAACTGCGCTTTGTCTTTCAATTGAATAAACTGCTAATTTTGTTGAATCTAGTTTTTTATAATTTCCATTCTTCATTTAGTTTAAGTTTACCCTCTCCCTATTATTACCTTTTATGTTCGGGTAGTATTAGGACTCAGAGAGGGTGCAACATTGGGAAATACCATTTATTGATCTTGAGGCGAGAATGCTTTTGATCTGTAGCAATTGAGCACATTGTTCCATGATGAAAGTACTCTAAGCAGCATAATCCATCTTTCCACAAACAACAAGGGAGACAAGGGAGATTAACAAGAGTTATTGCTAAAAGCACGGTAATATATACGTGTGACAAACCAAAAAACGAAGTATTAAAGTTTATACGTTTGCTGAAGTTTGTTGACATGAATAACTCTGGGTGTTGTGCGGTGGACGAGTAGAGTGACCTTGTGTGACCTTAGACGGGTCTGAGTCCAAATGTAGGGAAGTATGATGTATTTTACTACAGTTGTTACATGAACGTGATGATTCACAACTATTCATTCAGTGAGTGAAAGTGACCAAGACAATTATAACAAATTCCATTTGCTTTTACAAAATTAAATCTTTCTTGAGGAGTTTTGACTTGGAAATCTGGACAGTGATAAATTGAATTAATGTCAGATTTACACAAATACACAATTAGTGTGAAAGGTGACCTTGTGATTGTGATAAGACGTGGGTTTGATGCCACCTGGCATCCTTGGCAATGAGTAAGAGACTTGTGGTGTATCAGTAGTGTGTGGGTGCTTCTGGGTAGTATTAACATACCAACTCAAGATGTGACGCTTCAAGATGTAAAAACTGAATTAGTTCATCTACCTTCGGTAACCTTACATTTTTACCACGGCTGGTCTCGAATCTCTGTCGAGTGTCACCGTCGAGTTTCCGCCACAACATTGAGAACAATAGAGGACCTTTGAGAGCTGTGCCTTGTTCAAGAGCGTGCAGAGCTTGTCTATTTTAATCGTAGCTACTGAGCATGTTACGTAGGCTCTTGTGTGGCCCACTAGTGACATGAGGCAAATCAATGATTTGATTTAGGTGAAGAGAAGTTAAGATTCTAATATTGTGATAGTGACTACACAATAAATCGTAGGCTATTTGATAGTTGTGTATGGAAGGGGGGAGTCTCTTAGTTAAATTACGCGCTTCTGAGCTTAGAGTTGACATCAGAATTGGCATTTTTATTCAACAGGTGTTAATCTTGAATTTTGGTGAATGGTTGTGTCGAACAAATTGTAATAGTTCATCCACTGTGATGTATCACTAGAGAAGGTTGGTCGTTCAATTTTTTGTAAGCGTATGGATGGAGTTTGAACTAAAGACCCACAAGGTTTGGAGTTACTTGAATTGTCCAGTTGAGGTTCAGGAGCGGGAAGTAACATTGTTATATTACAACTTAAAAACGTATGTGATTCAAATATTTCATCTTGATTCTGAATTACAATCTCATCATTGTAATCTTTAATTTCTTCCGAAACAATCCTAGATAACAGCACCTTAAACTTATTATGTTTGGACTCAACCTCTTTTTTGAGCAAAGATAGTTTTCGAATGTTAGTAAAATAAACAAAAATAAACTTGAACTAATTAAATGAGAAACAATCAAACAAAATCAGAATCCTCACAAAAAATTAATCACAGAACAATACAACAACAAAAAAAGCAAATATGAGCCTTATAAACCTGGCAAGCAAAACTGAACCTAAAGTCAGTGGACACAGGGGTGAGTTTACCAATATGGTTTACTAATGAAATAATAACTAAAATGGTTAGGCTCGCGCTTATAAAGAGAAATTAACAAAATTAAAAACATGTTGTAGTTATTAATAACTTTATGGGCAGAGTTATTTGTCCTCTTAATAGACTGTGCTATACCATATCGAAAGTTCATTTATTTCAAAGAAATAGATCCGACCCGGAAAGCCAAAATATAAATGTGCGGTGTTAACAGAGGAGATTTTGTACACATGGGTTAAACTATCAAACATAGAGAACAACAATTAATTAACTATGAGCCTACCTTGGCAAATTGTGACTGAGAATACCTGGCGTGATGGGATAATACTTGGGGCGCCCCAATCTTGTTTCTTGAGCACTTATTAGTTAATTTAGGCGAGGGAGTTTCATGGCTTTATACCCCGAAAGCTAAAAGGACGCTTGATCACAGTTTTACCCGTTATGCTATAATAAAAAAAAGTGAGATGAACGAGCCTAGAACCACTAGAGGATAGAGGTAAATGCGATGTTGACACCTAGTGCTAATAAATATAATTAATTAAAAAAGAATATAGTACTGCTGGTTCAGTAGATATATTCATACTAAATAAAAGGCAAAAGGTTTAATACCCAAGGATGATATACAGAGTGTAGAGATTGATGGGAATGGTTTAAGAACAGTCTGGTGGGAGGGGCAGAGAAGGTATGTAGGAGGAAAAGTAATAAGAAGAAGTGGAAGGAGACACTCTGATGAAACGTTAGGGTGAAGGAAGCAGTGAAAAATAAGAATGAAACATTCATAAGGAGTTTTAAGAATAGGAATGAGTAAACAAAGGAAGAATATATGGAGAAGAATAAAATAGCGAAGAAGGCTGTGCGTGAATCCAGGAAGGATTGGATGCAAAAATGGATGGAAATGCTGGAACGGGACGTGAAAGGAATTAAGAAGGTGTCATATAGTCAAGTAATAAATAGGAGGAGAGGAAAAAGACAATAAGTTAGAATTATATATGAAGAAGGGAGAACGCTGAAGACAGGAGAGGAATAAAATAAATTAGGGATGGGATATTTTTAGGAAATGTTCAACCCGGAAGAAGAAAGGAATGAGAGTGAAAGAGAGGACTAGCAAGAAATCGAAGAAGAGAAGGAAATAAGTCCAACATGGAAATAAGTGGAGGATGCATTAAATAGGATGAAACAAGGAAAAGCACCGGTGTGGACGAACTGACTGGGGAAATGATAAGGGCAGCAGGTTAGGTAGGTATACAATGGTTAAACTGGGTGCTGAAAGTGGTTTGGAAGCTGAACAGGATACCACAAGACTGGAAAAAAGGAGTTAAAATACCTATTTTCAAGATATGAGACAGGAAGAGGTATATAAATTATAGGAGGATAACGCTGATGTGACACTGTACAAAAATATATGAGGAGATTCTGGGGGGGTATAAATAAAATGAAAGGAAGGTGGCGAGAGGAACAGCATAGATAGTTTGGAAAGCGATGGAAGAGGCAGAATTGGAAAGAGGAGTAGTAATGAAATTAAAACTAATGTATTAGGATAACTGGAGTTGTTTCAAGACGGAGAGTGGAAGAACGTGGGGGTTCTAAATAAAAAATTGAGTTAAGAAGGG
The DNA here is from genome assembly GCA_902151425.1 of Timema shepardi. Classification (NCBI taxonomy): domain Eukaryota; kingdom Metazoa; phylum Arthropoda; class Insecta; order Phasmatodea; family Timematidae; genus Timema; species Timema shepardi. The sequence goes on along the minus strand of CABFVX010002875.1, from coordinate 50,454 downwards.
GAATGCCCTATCACCATAACTATTTGTAATGATGATGAAAATGCGTATGATCCAAGTGGCAGGAAAACTCGGAGTGGAAAAAAATGAAAGCCGTGCTGTTTGCTGGTGACTTGATGGTATAGGGGGAGAAAGAAGAGGAAGTACAGGAACAACTACAAGAATATAATGAGGAATTAAAAGAGGGTAGAGTGAAATTTAGCATGGAAAAGACAAGGAAGAGGGTAAGGTCTAATAAAGCTATAAGGTTGGCGGAGTAAAGCTGAGAAAAGTACAGAAAGTAAAGTATCTTGGAAGCGTGATTGAGGAGAAAGGTGGAAGTAAAGAGGATTTAATGAGAAGAGGACAGCAGGGAGAGTTGTTGTCTAGGTGCGTAAGGGATCTACTATGGAGAAGAGAAGTCCCCTTGAAATGTAAGGTAGTACCTATTATCACATATGCAGCAGAAACATGGACAATGAACGTAAGAGAGACTAGGAAAAGGGATACTATGGGAATGTAGTTTGTGAGGATCATGCTAGCTATCACGAGGAGGAACAAGATTAGGAATTAGTTTGGAGTACAGGGAGTACATGAGATGGTAGAGGAAGTAAGGCTGTGATGGTATGGGCTTGTAATGAGGATAGATAAATAGAGGATGCTGAACAAAATGTTTGAAATGAAGTATGTGGGGAAAATACCGCAGGGAAGGCCAATAAGGAGATGGGAGGAGCAGATAACAGAACGTGTTCAAATGAGAGGGGAAGAATGGAAGAAATTAAAGTAAAAAAAGTGGTGGAAAGATAGAGGGAGGTTGAGGCAGTTTACTAAACTGACCCAGCCTCGGGTTGGAAACAGTTTATGATGATGGTGATGATGATAATGATGATGATGATGAGTACAGACAGGACTCAAATTATGTAATTTCAAGTTTCACAAGATACCGTTTAATTAACCCAGTTTTTATTCAATTGAACTCTTTATTGAAGAAATTTTAGTATATAATAGGTAATGAAAATAAACTAAGCTATTTTTTATTAATACAAGACAATCAATTTAAGGTAGGCTAGGTTTATATTAATGCAAAGCGCATAACTACCACTGTCCACAGTCTGAAAACAGTTAATGATTATGATGACAATTATTCATTTACATATTTGTAAATAGGTAGCCATACTTGTTTGTTATTCACAAATTTTCTTTGGTTTCACGTCACTGACTGTGATTGTCTATAATATGCGACTAAACAATCATCTGTTTCTTAATGCGTGCCCAGATGTCACTTTTACATCTTATAGTTTTGCGCCATACATAACTAGGGATACTATTGATGACTCCATGCACAGCGATCATTTGTCAGTTATTTTGAGAATATGTTTTCAAGTCCCATATAACTTACTATAGGATTGTATTCCCGGATAGGTCACGCAACTATAAAAAATAATCAAATAGGGAATTATGTTCGACAAAAGTGGATTTGATGTATCAAAACTTATCAGTGGACCGTGATCCTTTAGTACAGTATAACAACTTTTTTAACATTCTACAGCATTCAGCTAACGCGCCAGTGCTGGCCTCACATAGAGTAGATCACAGGAGAATTATACGTTACCCATTGTGGTTAAAGGCGTGTTTTAAAGCGATTGCACAAAGGAGGTTATCATTATCTGCTTTAAGACCAAATGTTAGCCTGCTAAGCTATGGAAGCTACTATTGTACTGCAGCATCTATGGGACAAATTCTGCTACGTGCTAAACGCGATTCTTGCAGTTCATATTGTAATTATCTTTCCCCCGATATATCTCTGACATAAGTTTGGCGTAGAATATAATGGTTCAGGGGTTTCATAAAGTTAGTACACATTAGATTGTTTCATCGATCTCAACATATTCCTGAAAGAGGTGTCAAAAGAGTTACTCTTCCAATAGAGTAGAAGCTAGATGCATTAAGTTATATGAAGTAAAAATGGAATAAATACAGACTTATATTTACAGATAGTGCTAAGAGGGGAGTAGAGCTGGCCCTAGTGGGTGTGGCTCTTTATGACAGTAGTATTAATTATGGTCAGACATATAGACTACATTCCGACGCGTCAATATTTGCAGTGGAAATATTTACTATTCTGCAGGCATTGATATCTTATCTTTAAGTCTTCAGCCAGTAGCGGTGGATGCTACTGCGGTAGCACTTTGGAAGCTAAAACAGCCTGTCAGGGCTTCCATAACACCCTTTAATAATTTCAATATAGTACTTGACGATAGCACCTATCTCTAATATAGGGGTTGAGCATTGGAGTTTCAATGGAATCCTAGGCACGTGAGTATAATATGTTGTAAGAGAGCGGATATATTGGCATCTAGTGTAAATTTTCTTTCTGTTGTACAGTAGATCCCACTACCATATAGTGAATCTATACCCAGAGTAAAACTTGCAATTAAATGAATGGGGCGTATGGTGGGAGACCATATGACAGCAGAAGGTTAAATATACTACAAGGTTTTTGGTACAAAATTAGCTACGCTATGGTTTTTGGATTCAAAGGGCACCCATGAGTTTAATAATCCACCTTGATCTTGGATACGCTTACATGAAAGATCAACTTTATTTGATTCGCAAGCTTCCGTCTTCACATTGTGTTGTTTGCCACGTTCCTGAAACACTAGACCATTTACTTATGACTTGTCCTGTACATGAATTGGCACGGATAGCTTACATTCATAGCTAAACTACCAACTTTTATTTAGTTAATGTGTTGAACTCAGACATTACTTTGTAAATACCACTGTATAATTTTATTTTAAAATATATAAATTTATTGATGTAGGTATTGACAAATAAATGTCTTCTCGGTTATTCCGTAGATGAGATTCGCAATTAGATAAGGTTGGGTTATATGATATGTGGCTTAGAGCTGGATCAAACGCATGGCAGTAGTATCGGAATTTTCTCTGATCGGAAGTGAATCTTAATTTGGATGTGAGTGTTCCTGGTTGATTAAAATGTCTTTGATGTCATTGAAGTAAGGAAAAAGTTTTGATTTATAAAATTATTAATTTGCAGGTAAATAAAATTCTAGAATTAAAACTTTAGTATTTTATCAAATTATTTTTAAGAAATAAATAAACAATTAATGCTGTTAGTAGTAATAAAATTAAAACAATATTTGACCAAGGACTATACATGTGACGTACTTCCTCTTTCGAGGAAAGTCGCTTGTTATTATAATTATTGTCAACCCATTTTCCATTTTATTAATACTTAATACTTGTTAACTTTATAATATATGAAGTTTTAGTTAGGCTTTTCTTAGTATATGGATATATTTGTGTAAATCAGGTTTGGAAATTTTTATTATTTACATCGCCTTATGTCTCAACTTTGAAGAAATACCTATGGCCAGTTGACGTGTTAAAGTAAAATGAATGTAAAATTAGAAATTCACAATATGCGTTCTACAAATTTCTCTTAGCTCATTTGGGTTCAAGCTATTGAAATTTTTTTACAAGGCAAGTATTTTTAATATCAAAATCATTTGAATTTTAGTAGGCTATGTCTTAATGTCAGTTTTTGACAAAATATTGGCACATCTTTTTAACTTTTGGCCAAGTTAATAAATTAAAAAAATTTAAAGATTTCAAAATTAATACTATATAAAATTTATTATATACCTACTTGTATCATATAATGCTAATTTGTAAAATTAGCAACATTACATAGCTAGGAAGCATTAATCAAAAAGTAGTTAAATGGCCTTGGCTTCCCATATAGCAACAGTACCATACTATTTCACTGAGCTTTTCAGGCTCCTAAATTAAACAAGGCAATAAATATATATGTAAAGACTAAATATTTACATTGGAGCATGAATATAGGCTACTAAATTAAAAATATGGTAATTGTATTTTCAGTGATGATAATTGGTAACAAGTCATGGGTACTCGCAAAGTAAACAGTGTAACTGCTCGTCTGAAACAAGATTACTTGAGACTAAAGAAGGATCCAGTACCATATGTTGTTGCTGAACCAGTACCATCAAATATATTGGAGTGGTAATTATAATCAAATTAATTTACACACTACTTGGTGTGTGACCTTGGAAAATATTCACAATCACTGTTTGTGGAGATGGCATGAACGACGGTTATACCTTATTTATTTCAGGTGTTGAACACTGTTCTTCAAGCAATATTCAATTTCAACTAAAGTATATATTTAAATAGGTCTATAAATGCAAAATACACTTAACTTAAATCAAACCCAAACTTTTGGACTAGTGGGTTAATACTCTACTATTTCTTACACTATGTTTACAAAACTTTTGTCTTGTGCTCGGGGTCATTCATATCCCTGGTGAGGAAGTGAAATTGACAACTTAGAGGCTTTATCATAAATAGAAATTCCATTGACTTGGGTTCACTTTTTATGCTGATTCTTGTAGGCTTGTAAGTTTTATCTATTGCTTTTACATAGTTTGGGTTTAAACTTTGTCACACACTTTAAAACTTTTTGTTCTCTTAACACCATTTTTAAACAGTTATATAGTTGAGCATTTTTGCACAGACTTGAACATGTCTGCAATTGTTGGTTTGGGATAAATTAATATTTAGTAATCAACTAACATTGATTCATTGGCCTTTAAATTATTTAGAATTAAAAAAAATATAGATACTTAGGTCTTCAGAATACTACAGTAGCCCCATGGCTTCTTTGGTGCTGACTGACAGCTCATAGCTGACAATTGACAGCTTTAAAAAGTTACCAGACCAAATTATGTATCCCTATGCTGAACCAGTTAATCTGCAAAAACATGTGTTTAGCAGCTGTCACTTTTGACAATCAAAATGTAGGTATATACCTAAATTTCGACTGTCAGAAGTCGGCTGTGAGCTGTCAGCACCAAAGAAGCCATGGTGCTATTGTACATTGTCTCGAAAACCATGTAGGCCTGGTGAAATAAACAAAGGTTTTATCTTATACATAACCTAGATAAGAAATATTTTTGGAACTTTTTGCTGCTCTCGGACGGTTGAACAGTTGTCGCGGACTAGGTACTGCGTTAAGTTACAGGAGATTTGGCACTTGCTTTGGGACTAGAAGCAAATACCTGACAATGCTACTGATTAAGAACATGAACATTTTTATAACATGTATATAGCCACCTCAAGATGCCAACTCAGACTTACTTACTCTATAGTATTAGGTACTCAAAAAATGTATTGCCGCACCTACTAAAGTATGCTTCTTATCCCTATCTTGAGCTGGTTCTATCCATTTCACCTCATTAAACTTCCCTTTCAGATCCATTCTAATTTTATCTTCTTTTCTGTGTCTTTACTTTCCCACTGGAGTCTTTTCTTTAGGTTTGCCATTTGACAGCTTGAACATGGTTCTAGTTTCTTACATAAAGGCTGAATGTCTTTCCCATTTTAACCTGCAATATTTGAATACCCTAAAACTGTACATGATAGAATATTATTAAATGTGTTACAATATGATCAGGGTTGTCATGCACCAGGTAAACCAAACAAAAACTGTTTTTCTTTCACCTTAAAAACATGAACACAATGCTCTTTTACAAAAAAAAATAATTAAACTAACAAAAATTCTGAAATACTTAATAGCAAACTTTAAATAACTTTTAAACTCAGAAAATGAGTTTAGCAAATGTCTTATGCACACTCGACTCACATCTCACAATATTGAGTTTAACAACTGCATGAGGTGACCTGGCGGTCTAGGGGTAAGGTGTCAGACTTCTGTGCTTGGGTGCGGGGTTCAATCCTCAGTCCCGGCACAGATTTATCTGATTGCCAAACCCTTCCTTCACCTCTGACAAGACCTGTATTAATCACAACTTGTGAATGTGAGGAATGCCAGGCCTCCACCGTGGTTCGGATCCCACGTTTAAACTGTAGGTCCTTCATTTCATCTCACAATCACCCTACCATTACATATTAGCGTAAGTGTGTATAACCCGAACGGGTAGTAAGACATGGTGCTAATAATAATGATAATAACAATAAAATAAGCTATAGGGACTTCCTAAATGAGTAGCAAATTTTTTTACAAAAATCTCACACCGCCATTTATTTTTTTTTCATTCTTAATTCATTATGAGTGATAGCAAAAAGTCATCATAGGAAAGGTGTTAAGATAAAAGTCTTGTAATTTATAAGTTGAACATTCTGTGTCTTTATATTTAATTAGGCATGAACATTAATAACCAACCCTAGAATTATTTTATTTGCGATTTAATATAATTATTTTTAGCGCCTCATTCTACTACCTGTTCAGATTACATGCATATGTACTAATTACACTAATAAGCTGGGGATGATGAAGATTAAATTTAGAGGAAGTGTACTTGCTATTGTGTGGAGTAAAAGTGGAAAGCCATTTTGGAAAAAAAACCACTCTGTACACCTGACTGGGACTCAAACCATGATCTCCTCGTCATCATCACTCTAGTCTATTGCAAGAGCGACGCCTTAAACCATTCTGCCACCAAAACAGTTTTTATTATGTTTTTTATTACTATTATAATCATTATTATTGAACTAATATTGATGTCACATGTTTTAGGCATTATGTCGTGAAAGGGCCTGAAAATACTCCCTACGAGGGTGGTCTGTATCATGGGAAATTGGTTTTCCCAAGGGAATTTCCTTTCAAACCTCCAAGCATCTATATGACGACACCAAGTGGGAGGTATGCACATCCGTTTTTATTTGTCATTGATCAAAAATGTGAAGCAGTTATATTTTATAAACCAAATCAATACTTAATTATAAAATTGCCAAAAGAGGCCTACAAACCTTTGATCATAAATGCATGAGTGTAGTAGCTACCAGGCTGAGCGAAAAGAAACATCCCCCTACGAGTGAATGTGGATTGTCTGCCCCCCCCCCCCTACCCCCTTGTCCTCACTCATCCCGGCGAGGGAAGGGGTAATAAAAATGCCATTGATAAAATGAGGGAAATATCGTCATGGGTAGCATTATGTTGAAGATTTTTTTTAACACACATTAATTAATTAGAATTAATTACTGTTGAGTCGTTTAAAACAATAACATACATCCCCCCTCCTCCTTCCTTAACCTAACATGAATACATATATATGGTTAGTGCTTACCTGGGAATGAAACAATGGCTATTTGATTTGGTGTTTTCACTTTTCAACTCGCTTAGATCTAGAAATTTTCTATATTACTTTATATCCACCTAATCACAGTGATTAAATAAGGGAAAAAATTATTATTTTATATAGCTTACTTCTTACTGTTTGTGGTGTTATACACACATATATGTACTAATTATACTAATAGTTTTAGTGAGTAGGAAGGTTATATTTAGAGGAAGTGCACCTTCATTTATGAGGAGGGAGAGTGAAAAACCATTTAGGGAAAACCTAGATCGAACCCCAATCTCGCTTTCTTCGGCTGCAAGAGTAGCGCGTTAGGCCACACGACCATCGAAGCGGGTAGTATTTTATTAGATAAAAGTTTCATTAATATTGGTATTAGTTGTTTTTACTTAGCAATTTTTGTTTCTGAATTATTAGCATACATGTAAAATAATACTCTCACTGTATTTTAAAAGTGAGAGATAAGCTCCCAAATGCTATCAAGAAATGTTATATAAGTCTTTATATTTGTGTCATCTAATGATATCTTGGTCATTGGTTTTATGTTAAGATCTTATGGCGTAAAAAAAATCTATATTTTTCATAAATTAGGTTTGACCAATTTATTGCCATTTCCTTGTCCAAAACTCTTCACCATCTTATTTTATGCCAATTTCAAATTAATGATTACACTCTCACTACTGTCTACACCACCATCACTACCCAAGTCTTGCTAGTCAATTTTCTAATCCCTACATCACCGTTTGCACCACTATCACTACTAAAGTCTTGTTATAATTTTCCAAATCCCTACAGAACAGCTATGAGAAGTGTTCGATTAGGCCAGGGCATATCTTTCCTAAAGCCTCTTTTAACTTTTCAAACATGGCTTTAGGACTTTTCTTTTTAATTTGTTGATCACTACTCTTATTATATTGGGACAAGAATTTGGTGTATTTGGTTAATAAGTTTGGAATAAAGATGACTGATCATGTAGGGGGAAAAGCCTCTCCTAGCTAAGTATTAATATATTGTTAGAAAACTATTTTTAAAATCTTATTAGTAAGAGTACAAATTTTACTATAGGGAAGCTATAAGTAAATAAAGTTAATTTCTTCCCTTCCAAAGTGAACTATTTTTTTTATTATGGCCTATTACTGTGTTAATACGGCACTTTTTTGGGAGAGGTATGACAGGGTGTCTACTTCTACGAAAGTCACAAAAAGTTAATAATTGCAAGAAAGGCCACAAAAGTCCCTGAAAAGTAAGGAATTTTCAATATTTTAGCCATAAATTCACGAAAATATTTTTGTTTGAATTTGTAGAGCCACCCACAACACGTGATGCCATGAGCTAGTCGCAAGTTGCCTTATTATTTTTACCATAATACCAAGGACAAGGTTAACGTTCACCATCTTATTAAAGTTTAATGTTGCGTGTGAGTGCATTATTCCTATATATGCTTTATATAATGTTTGTTCGATTATTGAATGAATTTTATAGTCAAAAAAGGCCCCCAAAAAGGCACTAATTTTTGTTTCTCCAACTCAATAGACACCCTTTATGTGGGAGGAGATGTAAGATTCCGATGCATTGTGAATGAGGTTTGTTTTATAACATATGTACACAAGGCCATAAATAGTGCCTAAACATTAAATACTGAACATAGAACTTATTATGAGGTTGATGATTATTAGTCATTAAGATTGTTCTCAAAAATATGTGATCAATATAATAAGCAGAAAAAAATAGCCATTCACCAAGTAAAACTATAAAAAAGGTTAAGTGGGGCATTTTTGTTTTAATGTTTTCTGGAAAAGCTGGAAAAATCATGGAATTTTATAATAAAGGTCTTGTAGCCACCCTATTCTTATATGTTACCGACACTTGCTACCCATTCGGGTTATGATGATAGAGTAAAAAAGGCTGGAAAGGTGCCTCGTAAGGTATTTTAACCTCTGCCAAGTCTCAAGTAGCTATATTTTGAAACAACACATCTTACTACTTGTTCTGGTTCAGGTACTAATTACACTAATGTGTTTGGGACTAGCAAGGCAATATTTTGAGTAAGTGTACGAACATTTGTAGGTAGGGAGAGTGAAGCACCATTTAGGAAAAACTGTGCCCTCAGTACACTTTGTTGTATTGTTTTAATAACTAAAGATTCATAAGTGGTATCAGTAAACTTCCAAATAAGCCTCCGCTCATAATACACACAGATAATATGATATTGCACAGAGCATCATACACAAACCACTGTTGCCACACAGTAGACACCAAATATCTGGCACCTTCCCTCAATTTTTGTTTCAAGTATTTACAAACTAAGTTAAAACAATAATGATAGTAATACAATTTCAACAAAATAATTTAAAAAAACACATAACACAAAGAAATTAATCCTGTCCCAAAATCTCTCAAACCTGAGTCGGTCAAGTCATAATCCATTAAATGCCTCGGGGCTCGAATTCTCCTTCCGCTCCTAGTACAAGCTGATCTTGATCCCAATTGACTCTTACAGGTGTTGCCAACATTTTCATCAACATTGGGGACTACTGTTGGATTTTCATATGAAAAATTAACAAAATCACAATATTTCCCCCCTTTAACACCAGGTTCTATCAGTTAACCCTTGACCTAATAAAGGCTCTTTATGTTTGATAAATCTACCCCTAATAAATTTTCTATTTCTCCTTATTATTCCTCCTCCACCTGTGCTTATACAGTAAGACCTAAACGAAATAAATTTTTCATTTACTCCTTCATTCCAACTATCTCTACTAGAGTCCTCAATCCTATTCTTATAAAATACAGGATCTCCAACTTGGAATGGTTTCAAGGTACAGCTCCTCTGTTATAAAATTCATGTTTTACATTACTACAGTAGCCCCATGGCTTCTTTGGTGCTGACTGACAGCTCACAGCCGACAGTTGACAGTTTAAAAAGTTACCAGACCAAATTACATATCCCTACGCCGAACCAGATGATCTACAAAAACATGTGTTTAGTAGCTGTCACTTCTGACAGTCAAAATGTAGGTATATACCTAAATGTTGACTGTCAGCTGTGAGCTGTCAGTCAGCACCAAAGAAGCCATGGGGCTACTGTAGTATTCCTATCCGCTTGTAATTTTTCATAGTCCACAGAAATGGGAAGTAACTGAGAGAGTGTACACAGTATCAGAGACTTTAACATTCTTGACAACATTAATGGTGCTGTAGAATATCCTAAATTCCTTTACAGGAGAGTTTGTGTATTCTAACAGGGCATAGTACACATTCTGATTACTAAGTTTACCCTTCATTAAAATACTTTTGGCTATACTAACACCTTTTTCAGCCTAGGTCTTGAAAAAACTGCCCTAAAGTTTCACTTTTTTGCAAACTCTAAATAACTATAGCTATTGAATGGATTATTATCACTGATCAAGATATCACTTGGTAATAAATAAAATTATAGAATATAAGGAACTTATTTTCTACTTTTATTTGTGCTCTACCTTCTTCCTAATATTCTATAATTGTATTTATTACCAATTTTTTTGCTCAATGCACTTTATTTCATACATATGATCCAGATATCAGGAACCCCCAGCAGCTAGCAAATATAGACTTGAGTCTTGACATGACTGTTTCCATACCTTTACTCTTTATAATATGTAATTCTAACCAATTTAATAATGAATCATAGCACACTAAGTAAATACAGCCCTCAAACTGAAATAAATCACAACCAACAAATTCTCAAGGACGGCTTGATGCCAGATATGGATGGATTCACTGGTTCCTTTACATTATTATTAGATACTGACAAGCATATGTTACATGTGGCCATGAGGTTTTCAATATCAGTACGCATTTAACCCAAACAAGCATTGCCTAGCTGTTGTTTTGTTTTTGCAATTCCAAAGTGACATTCGTGCAATAAACCAAGCGTCTCCTGCACCATGGTACTGGGAACCACTAATCTATTCTAAAAAAATAACAAACCTTCAGCGTCTCTTAAATATTCCAATACCTTATAAGACTAACAGGCACATAATTTCTATTTACATATTTCTTTAATTCTGACAAGTCCTTATCCGTAGCGGTTTCTTTCTTCAGAGATATTTAAATTCCTGCCAATATAGTTACAATGAACTGTGGAAACAGAATATGACAAATCAGCGACCTCATCGGTCAGGTAGGCTCTTGAAAGTGTATCTGCTCTATACATTTCTTTCCCTGGAATATATGAAATAACTATATTGTAACCCGCCTCGGTGGCGTAGTTGGCTAACACGCTAGTCGTGTTGAGCTTGACTGCTGAGCATGGGGAGATCGGGGTTCGAATCTTGGTCGGGTGAACTGGGGGTGGTTTTTCCTAAATGGTTTTCCACTCTCCCTCCACGCAAATGCGGGTTCACTTCCTCTAATTCACCCTTCCTAATTCCTAGTTCATTAGCGTAATTAGTACTTAGTGTATAATCCGAACGGGTAGTAAGACGCGGTGCTAAATATTATTATTATTAACTATATTGTACTTAATATATCTCAATAAGGAAAACCTCTTTTCGCTTTATTGTACTAAAGTAATCTTAACATAAGTCTAAGTCCAGGCAATACTTTATCCACACCTTTATTTTTATAACAAGATTCGCTAATTCGCTAATTCGCTTCTGTCTTTACATGCACCAAATTGCCATATGTAAAATTATTAAACTTTTCTAAAGCGACAACAATGGCAGGTAATTCCTTTTCAATCTGTGAGTAGCGCTCCTCTGTGTCTGTCAGAGCTCTTGATGTAAATCCTAGAGCAGGTTCATCCTGTAACAACTCCGATCCAATACCACCTTGTGAGCTGTCTGTTTGTATTTCCAATGACTTGTTATCATAGAAATGTAAAACTGGTGCATTAGTAAGCATCTTTTTCAAATTACCAAACTCCTTATGTTCTGGCCCCCAGTTAAAGTCCACATCATTTCCAGTCAAATCCCTCAAACTTTTAGTACAAGCAGAAAAGTTAGCAATGAACTGTGATAAAAACTTTGCTATCCCCAAAAAACGCATTAGACTTCTTATTTGATGGTCTTGGTAAGTCTCTTATGGCTCTTACTTGATTCAAATCTGGGCGAACCCCTTCCGAATCAATTATAAAGCCCATAAATTTCACACTAGGCATTCTAAAAAGGCAACTTTTCCTCTAATTAAATCTAACACTGCACATCCTAGCTCTTTCAAACACGTTGAGCAAGACTAAATCGTGTTCATTTCCATACTTAGCTTTTATGATCGTCATCAAAATATGGACAATCCCCTACTATATCTCCAAAAATATCAATGCATCATTTCATAAAAATTTCAGGAGTACAACCTATTCCATCTCCAGCAACCAGATGGAGCCGAAAATGTGGTTAAATATAATGATTCCTCGTATTCCATATGCTAAAACCCTTACTTCATATCCAATACAGTGAACACAGTATTATTCCCTATTTGACTTGTAATTTTCTCGATAGTAGGAATAATATATTGGGGCCGCTTATTGCCCCATTGAAATTTTTTGGATCCAAACACAACCTAAGATTCCCATTTGGTTTACCTACAGCATTTAAATTTTACACCCAATCCAATGATTTGTCCACTCTAGAAATAATTCCCTCTTTCTCCAAATAAATAGCACCTATTTTAACTTCAACCTAACCTTTAGTGGGAACCTGCGCGGTCTTTCCACTCCTGGGCGCACCACACTGACAGATCAGTGTAAAGTTTAGTGGGAACCTGCGCAGTCTTTCCACTCCTGGGCGCACCACACTGACAGATCAGTGTAAAGTTAAGTAGGAACCTGCGCAATCTTTCCACTACTGGGCGCACCACACTGACAGATCAGTGTAAATTTTAGTGGGAACCTGCGCAGTCTTTCCACTACTGGGCGCACCACACTGACAGATCAGTGTAAAGTTTAGTGGGAACCTGCGCAGTCTTTCCACTACTGGGCGCACCACACTGACAGATCAGTGTAAAGTTTAGTTTTATCTGGAACTTTCCTCAGACCACTAAATAAATCGACACATTTATAAATTAGAATATCAGTTTTCAAAGCAAACATTTTTTTGATTAAGTTCAGGAACAAGCATACTCTCAATCCTATTAAACATTCAACATTATCAGACAGTACTTCAAAGTTAATTGCAACACAACGGTTGTTACCCTTGATCTCCAGTCGAACTCTACCTATAGGTTTTAATACAGCCAAATTATCATAGGGGGATAAAATCGTTTGAGTATGCACTAATATAGAAGCAGAGACAATTTTCTTTGCCAAGCTTAAGCTAATTACATTTGCTTCTGCGCCCGTATCCACTTTAGCTTTAAACAATGTTCTATTACATTTGACATTAAGGTGCGTCCGAAGGGAGCACAAGTATTTTTACAGTTTTTATAGAATTGAAATTTTTTGGCTAAAATAAATCAAATATGTCTCCAGTAGCAACATAGAGTTTAGTTTTCTGCACATTCTAATACCAATAGATATTCAAGATCTGTTGATATTAGCATGTGTAGAAAACTACTCTATGCTGCTACTGGAGAAATATTTTATTTATTTCAGCCAAAAAAATGTAATGGTATAAATACTGTAAAATTACTTGCGCTCCCTTCTGCCGCACCTTGACATACCAAGCTGACTGCTCATCACCATCTTCTCACCAGTACTCGTGACTTTTCAGTGCATTACTCCCGCGACTTTAATTGGGCACATATTTGCAAAGTGGTTAATTACCGTTGTAAGAAAAACATTCTTTACCATAAGCAAGCTGGACAGTTTTTATACTGAAGGTGAGTCCCACATCTATTACAACCAGTGTTTCCACCGTTAGCTTGAGTTTTCCTATCGTATCTTGATGAAGCCTTTCTTGTATGTAGATAAAACATTAACTTTTGCTTATATTGTTTACACTGATCTGCTAAGTCGTTTTCCTCAAGTTTATTGATGTTGGAAGAGCGAACACGTTCATTAACTTCCGATACCATGTTGTATTGTGTTAGTAACTAAATAATTAAAAATACATAGATGGTGTTATCAGTAAACTTTCATATAAGCCTCCGCCCATAATACACACAGATCATCATACATAAACAAATGGTGTCCAGTGTTGCCACACAGTAGACACGAAATACCTTACACACTTGACTGTAATTAAACCCCGATATCCCAGTCATCGAAATGTCCATTCTATTTGTGAGAGTGACACCTTAGACCATTTGATCACAGAAGGGGGTCAATTAATCCTACATAATACAAAACGATGAAATAGAATTGAATAAAAAATATAAATCTTGGTATACTGATATTGCTTTTCAAAAAGTTATTTATTTACAAAATCAGATTTATCTTTCATTTGGAAATAAATCTTGGTTTTTTAGACACTTATATTCCCACTGGTGGTTTTCAAAGTATATTATGTTTTGACTTATGCTACTTTTTCCTTTTAATAAGGTTTATAAGGTCTTTATGCCTCTTTTTTTTAACTTTGTCTCATCACCTGTTTATTTTCTGTCACATAATTTGGCTTGTGCCCATCTTTCAGGTTCAGAACCAATACAAGGCTCTGTTTATCTATAAGCGACTTCCACCCAGACACATGGAATCCTGCGTGGAGCGTGTCCACAATCTTGACAGGACTTCTCAGTTTCATGGTGAGCATGACATCAATATTTAACCACGGCATTGCGAGATTTGTCCAGTATCTGATCATGTACTAGGTTTATAAGAGCCCTTTCGCATGTAGTGGGTTTTACCCACCACCGTTATTATTAATGGGTGCAGGTTAAAGTGTAGTGTTTTCACAAGTGGAGTTTATCGAGCCACGGTCGCTAGAAGCAAGTGTCTTTCAAGTTTCACCTGTGCATTCTGTAGCCAGTTTGGGTTTTCTAGTGAGTGAAAATGGATCACAGCCAGAAGATTCTTGTTTTATATATGTTATACTTAAGAAGGAAAAGGTGCAACAGGAGAGAATGGGTGCACCCGCCCTTGCAGAAAAGAGCCGAGTTTGGAGCATTATCACACTTGTACCATGAATTGAGGAGGAAAGATGCAAAGTTTTTTTTAACTTCCTTTGCATGTCTAATATTCTTGAGGTTCTGATGTAGTTCAAGGAACACACCTCTCCACGCACAGGCCTATCGGAAACTAACGCTATTAGATGCTCTACATCTATTCCGGGCTCCATCTAAAACATAATAATAGAAATTATAGAAGTACAAAATGCTTCCACCATGCACCAAGTCTAAATTGAGTGAGCGCAAGAAGAAACAGCTTGCATCCACTATGTGTAAAAACCTCCATTAGAACCAATAGTCTGTAGTTGGTGTTCTGTCGCTAGGAGCTGCGCCCAACACCAAACATAGGCAGGTAATTTTTTGGCCCACGCCAACACTCGGGTGCGCCCGCCTCATGTGAAATGATACATTTTAACAAGTAGATTTTACTTGGAGCGATACCACTCCTAGCGACAGTGATGGGTTAAACCCACTAATTGTAAAAGTGCTCTAAGCTTGCTAAAAAATAGCAGTTGGAAAACTGCAAAATAACTGCTATAACAATGGTAACAATTCTGAATATTGCAATTTTGTTCAGTTACCAGAACTTTCATTTAATGGCTAAGCCAGGTGTGATCTATCTCTAAAAGAAATCTTAAAAAAAGTTTCAATTTTTATTAACATTGGCAAATTTTTACTCTTCTTTAGATTGAAAGGAGTCCTACTCTTGGAAGTATAGAGTCATCAGATTATGAGAAACGACAACTGGCAGCACAGAGCTTACAATTCAACTTGAAGGACAAAACCTTTTGTGAACTTTTTCCCGATCTTGTTTCGGTAAGCTCATACCAAAGACCCAACAATATTTAACTTTAGATTGTTTTCAGTTCTTCTGAATATTACATAATGGCCCACCGATATCATTTTACTGTATAGTATAACATATTTTTAATTTATTGCCAAAAATATTTGTGAACACATGCCTAGATGAATAATAAAATATTTAAAATGTTGTTGGGTATATTTTGTAATATTTAAAATGAACGTATTATATATAATAGTTACATGTTTGTCTTATTTAATGTTTTATCTAAACAATTTCTACTCATGTGAGCCAAGTCACTCCCTTCTGGGTATCCCTCCCAATTTAAACCATGATTTAGTCTAGTGCTCTATTACAAATGATGTTAATATTGTTAAAGGCATTTTGATAAAACTCATAAGATGTCAAAGAAACACAATTCATCCAATTTTGAGATAATTCTCAGAAACTTGGGAACTCAAATGACATTTTTTTTTTGAATGTATCCGTACAGTTTTTATAAATACCGCCATAGTGTACCCACCAAGGTAACTTGCTACCTCTCTGGGTAAATGGAGTGGACTAGGTAATCTGAGTAAAACTTGAGGAAGAAAATGAAGACGCGTGGCTTACCAACATCAACATTTGAATGTGTATTTCTTAAATCTTCAAACAGGGTAATGAAGGGTTATTTTTCATGGAATCGTTAATTAATGTGGAACTCGGAACACATACAAATAAAAGAGGCTACTTTCAAATTTTTTTAAATATTTTACTTAAATAAAAAATATTTTTAAAGATTATCAAGTTTTATTTGAATAAAATAGAATACAAAATCATTGAGTTTCATAGAAATATCAGCTCTACATCACTACTTTTATAAAAACATGTTGTCACTATTGTTTTTAATGATAAGCATAATTAATTTGATAAACCTTATTTTGTTCCATTAAAATAATCATTAAAAACACCGCAAATGTCATGTGGAACAATAACAGGGTGTCCAGCAACCTGGAAAAGTCAGGGAATTTGCTTGGTCGAAGAATAGTCAAGGAATTTGATCAAATTTCTAAAATTTTAACATAATCAACTTAAAGATTACACAACTTTCATTTATAATAGTAAAAATAACATATTTCTTCCAGTTAATACTCACTGCTAATCTCTTATAACACAGTTGTCCCTCTTAAATATACTGATTTCAATTCTCAAGGTCAACGTGTGATTTTCATCTAATCTTTCCACCCCCTTTACTGTGTTTCTTTAGTATAGTTGAGTACTGGTTATGTGCATATGCAAGAACTATGTCATAGGAAGAAGAAACTAAAAAAGAATTTTCAAAATAATGTATTCAAAACTTAAATTTTGCAAAAAAACATATAATTATATAACTTTTGTATTTATTCTGATTCATCTGATTTATAATAAAATACAAAATATTCAAGAAACGATAGTTATTTAATATATCCAATTTAGAAACATGTTATATTTATAATTTACAAGATCAACCTAAATTTGGTTTAATAGTTGTACTACCCAGGGCTGTGAAGTCGGGACTCTGAAGCAATTGTGGGTGGAGTCGGAAGAACGGTACCGACTCCAACAAATGTTGTCTTTTTGTTCAGAAATTGTAGTAAACTAAATATATTGTTTTCATGTTCTATTAACCAAGTAGTCTGATGATTCGTGCTGGGGATGAAATGCTCTGTTCTATCATTTTAGTATTTTAATGTATATCCAATAGTTGTCAAAAAAATGTTAACACAGTAAATTTGTCATTAAGTATTTTTTGATTACTTATTATTAATATAAATTTGCCATGACTAAAGGAGTCAAGAGTTGGAGCCGAAGTCAGAATTGAACAGTAGAAAAAGTAGAGTCGGGAGTCGAAGGTTTAGCTTACCTTACCATGTGTGTGTGTGTGTGTGTGTGTGCGTGTGTGTGTGTGTGTGTGTGTGTGTGTGTGTGTGTGTGTGTGTGTGTACGCGCATGCCTAGACATGTTGCCCTTAAAAAATGCTAGAAATCTAATTTAGCAGTGCAGCTGTCTAGATACAGCTCTTAGTAATAAGCCATATTCTCTTTACAGAGCATTAAGACTGAACTTGAAAGAAGGGCAGAAGCAGAACGTACAGCCCGCAGCAGCCCTCAGACTGTTTCCTCCAGTGACATGCAAGCCCTTCTAAGGAACCAGTTTGGTCATAATGACCAAAGCCCCATGCACAATGCAATTACCAACCTTTGCGTTATCATTGGCTTTGCAGCTTTTGCTTTCACTGTCAAGTACGTTTTGCAGAGCATAGCGACTGAATAAATTACCAGCAACAAAAATATGTCTAAAATATGGTGTGCTTGACAAGTTAATTATTTTGTAATACCTATACCAAGCAATGTATGAAGTGATGTCTGTTTTGTTATTGTTGTGCGACTTGGCAAGACTGCTTTAAAAAACTGAAAATAAATATTAAATTTCATTAATTAACTTTTTTTTTTACAAATCCTTTTCAGAAAATTATTTTAAGAGTTTAGATAGACAATTTCACCTAGACTGGGTTGATGGTTAATTATTGCCTTGATTTTCTTGTTAATCTTTTAATCAACTTTGCTAAGAGTTGCATTAACTATTTCTAATTGTTTCTCAGTTTAAGTGAACATAATCAAACACTATCATTAAAACTTTGTTTTTTGGTTTATCATTTAACCTAATGTTATATTTTTAACTAAATATGTTTATGTAGTTCTTGAAATAAAGATTTTCTTAATCATTTTTGTGTGTCATGATTTTATTTTTATCAAAAATGTAAATTCACCTTTCCTTAAAATATTCTTAACAATTTTGGATAATTTGAGGCAAATAATTTTTACAATTTCAAAGCAACTATTAAATCATGATTAGAGATGGGTCGAATTTGAATCCTAGCAAATTTTTAGAAATTTTAATGATTTAAAAATAGACCTACATTAGTCACTATAAGCCTAAGATGTAAATTAATATTTATTTCAATCATGCTTTCAATTTTAATCAACATCAACCGTTCCTCGGAAAATACTGGCTAAAATCCAGCCAAATTAAACAATTTAGACTCAAATTATTGTTAAAAAATCAAATCAATCAAAATTTGAGTGTCTTTAAGCTATTTTTAAAAGTGTTGATAGAATGAGTTAAGTTTCTAAAAAAACATGTGAAATAAACAGATTAGACCTAGTTGTTACCTTTTGATAAACCTTAATTATCTTGAAGTGTTCTAATTTATTTTAGTAAGAAAGCTAAATTTCTTTTTAATACTAAAACATCATGCTTAACAATTAAACATACATTGGAAATAGTGAACTCAATAATGCCTAAGTATATTCTATTCATGGTAGTTTTTTACCTGGATGACAGTTCAAAAATCATATGTTTAGGTTTTGGGTTGCCAACACTTGTAAAAGATCACAGTTTTGTTATAAATGTAAAGATCTTTAATTACCTGTTATATATTACATTTAAAATAATGTAAACTTAAGTTTTCTCATACTATTTCATCTTTTTAAATAATTTCTTTTTATCCAACTCGAAACAATATTTTAAACATAATTAAAAGTACTTATTATTCATTTTGGAAAGTTATGTTTAATATAGTGCACACATCAATACCTTTTAATACAGGCATCATATTTTCTTGGAAAAGAGAAAATTCTTGTCATTTTTCTTACATACAATAAATGATTTTATGATTATTTTATCGTATTTTGAAATATTTAACTGAATAAAATATTTTCATCATCTGCGTGTCTGCATCATTGTAAAAAACTTGTTTACCGTCATGTTCAATCATATGGTTTAGATTCATCAGATGTCATTTTGAAGCTATGTTCGTTAGAAGTTTTTGTGAAAGTAGTGTGAATATTTTTTTAATTGGAATAAGACTATAAATAAACTTTGTGTTCCGACCTCAAATAAATATATAAATAATATTGGCCTAAATTACTGTGGTTAACTATCACATTAATATATTACCATCTGTTTTCATTTCAGTCATCCAAAGTGAAAGATGTCAGCTGTTGGCGTAGTGATCTATTAGGGATTACTTCTAGTAACATTTTGAGCTGTCATCCAGGTAAACTTAGCTCGTGAATGACTTATATGTATTATTTTCTTTTATATATATTATCTATCTTCGCATAGAAAACAAGAAATATATTCGATTCTTGCGATATTGTTTTCTGAGGATAGATTCTATTTAAAACATGTACATATTTTTGACTCTTTGCAATATGTTCATTCCTATTTTATTAGGCAAGACTGCGTTTGAATATTTTTACAATTACTTCAATAACTTATTTGAAAAAATAAACTCTTAGTCAATATCAATTTAAAAACAAATTATGAATTAGCAATTCATTATTTGATTCTTAAAACTCGATAGCACTTACTAAGTGTTCAAATTACCTGAATCGATTCTAAACAAATAATTGATATACAATACATAGACCGGTAGGCGTCGAAAACAGTTTTATCAGTGTAACTTTTGACAGCATTTGTTTTTCATGAAACCCAACAAAATATACTTAAGGATCGTATAAAATAAATGGGGGTTCTTTGCATAGTTGTAGATAATTAAAACAAGTTAGGTGGTAAGAATTAACTGTCATGATTATTTAATCATCACTTTGGCCGCTGGCGAATAAACATATACATCATGGCGGCTAACTTTGTACTGTGTGTAATGTGTTCTTATTTCTCTTTTTAAAAAAGCTGTATTTGTTTTATATATTTCAAGTTTATTTGTAATTCTAGTTATGATTTTCAGTCTTTAAAGGGCTTTAATGTGTTCATTAAATCTTTACAAGATTATTCATGAGGTGAAAGTTTCAGAAGTAAGCATGCGCTGAAATGGTCAAGTCCAAGTTTCCCATATGGTTGGAAGGCTAAGGTATTAGGCACGTTAAATTTTCTACACCTAACAAATATTATTTATGAAAAAAAAAATTGTATCCATGATTATCTCTTTTGTCCGACAAAATAATGAATACAGATTAAGTTGTGCTTTTCAAGTATGCCTAATATAGTAATCTTTTAATTCAAAAATCAAAATATGGTTTTGAGGTGAAAGATTCTACCATCGAATCCAATAAAACGCCGAATCCTCGAATCTCAAATACTTGTCAGGATTTGGTGGATTCGAGTGGTCCATCTTTAATCATGATTAATGTCTTGGATGTGCCCAACTTTGAAGCTTTGGGGTGGAGACATAAATTACTACTTACGGTATCTAATATAGTTAGAGTGTAATCTAATATCCAAAATATGCATTCAGATGAATATTAATAAATTAAAGATTTTAATTTCACCTAAGATTCAAATAGATCTAATACTTCTCTCAATTATTATGAAACTCCGCACGGACTGTCTCGCTCTATTGTTTAAAAATAGAGATATTTACTCAAAACGTGTAATATATGTGAAACGAAATAATATACACTAGCAAACCCAAGCAAAAAATGCATGACATTTATGTAAAACATTTTTTAAGTCCCGGTTTCAAATTCCATAATTTTTTTATTAAAGAATTAATATCCTCATTTGTACTTTTGGATCAGTAAAAAAGATAAATATTGGGTTCACAAGGGCCAACACTTCCTATTAAAATTTTGACTTCTGGTTAAAAATTTTGACATTTTATTAGTTATTGCACATCTTCATGTCGTTGCATTGTTATTAGATTCCTCATTTATAAATTTTGACCAATAAAAAATGTTAATATTGAGTATAAAATGGAGATGGATCATTGTTATACAAACATTTCTCCTAAGAGGTTTAAGGAAAAATAAACTTTTTTTAGAGACTTTGAACCGTTACGCCTAACTAGGTGTGTCCAAATACAAAAGATAATAATAATAAGCTAGAAGAAAAATTTAGAGTGTGCTGAGTGAGTAAATAAGCAAAGTAAAACTGGGCAAAACCTAACTGAAGCCCAGCACACGCAATAAGAACTATTGCGGGATTCATCCCTGCGGTCACCCTCAAACTCAATAATACATGTCATTGACTAGGAACGTGACTACTCCTCTGGTTTGAATATTAGACAACATATTATAGTTGAAGTAACCTACCTAAGGATGAGTATATAAAAAGGTAAAATACAAACATAATAGTCTAGAGAACATTTATTTAGATTCAACAAGATATGGATAACAATTTATTTAAAGCAATAGTTTCAAAGAATTTATAGAATACAATATACGCAACCTTGCGTCATGGCCTCTTAGGGAGGTCGCTGTATAGGCGAAAAGCTTCGCTAAAAACTTGGTTAAGCCAAAAGAACAACGACTGACTCTTGACAATAACTATAGTATAAACGTCAATGTTCAACCTAAAAATATTGAGTTATTTCCTGTCAGCCGTTCATTATCTCTCTTTCCCATAAACGGGAAAAATACACAATATCCCAAATTACAGAAAGCTAAAGTTGACGTTAGTCAAATAAACCCATAATAACTCGCCAGCACTAAACAAATATTTACCCAACACTTAGTCGTCATGGCGGCTATCATTAACTTCTCATACGCGCTGATGGCGCCTAATACTCTAAGTTCAAGAGAGAACGATTAAACTTAAAATATGAACAGAGCAATTCAATAAACGGAATCTAATGATGTTATATTTCAATAAGCAAAAGGCCAAAACCTAACATCTAACATGGAGTAATATAAATTAAAGTCCCTTATGCTTAGAGAAAATGTATAGTTAAAATAAATATTTATGTCGCTAGATATTCTATTATTGCCCAATTCTTAAACTTAATACTCAAAACAAACATCATGGGCAAAGTTTAAAGTTACAGTATATCGATATTAAAAATAATCACAAGTGAGAAAAATATATTCTTGAAACAATATCTTTTCATTGGAGTTCGTTATTATCAAAAATAAATACAAGTCCAAAAGATATCTTATCATCAAAAATAACTACAAGTCCAAAAGATATCTTATTGAAAAAGACACCATATCTCAGCCCATTTAAGAGATAAAAGCTTAAGTCCGCAATACTTTACGTCAATAATATGTGCAAATATTAAAGTTAGAGTTTTCGAAGATTAAGAGTTGAAAGTGAATTTTGAATAATAAATATAATGCCGAAAAGGAATTTATCTTACATGGTTAATCCCCGAAGCCGTAGCTTAGCACAAGCTACTTCCAAAGCCAATCCCAGAGTGGCGCTTACCCCACTCGGTCACACTTTTATACAGAAAGCACAGTTCACAGCACACGGAGCGAATGGAAGATAAGGGTTCCAAAGAATTTAGTGAGGCGTGGAATGTTCTACTAGCATCTCGGTGGCAGACTTGAGCATAGGTGGAGTGTTTCTTCTTCCTTGTTGAGGATCTTTGCTGCGGGAAAGTCATTGCAGAATGTTGGGATAGGCGTGGCCTTCAGTACGTTGTGATCAGTCGTGTCGTTCGTGTGTGTAGTCGTGTAGCCGATCCGACTGCCGACGGAGTTGGTAAAATAGGTAAGTTGATTGTTATTGTTTGGTTTCGGCTAGCTTGTGGCAAACAATGCTACAACTTATATTTAATTACTCTATGGCATTGGAGAATTATTGCACTAAAATTTAAGTAGTATCTATTTATAACTAAAGCTCACAAAATTGTATCAACATATTTGCAAATATCTCAAACTGTTGGTTCTATAAAAATATATTTCATATAAAAGTTTTTTTATTTTTAATTATACTACAATTTTGCAATGATAAGTTAATTAGTGCCTCAAATAGATGCGAAGATACATAAATTTCCACTTCTTTAAGTTACTCAGTCATTTTCATGAGAAAATAACAATAGCCAGTTTATTTATAATCTTAATCAACACCTAGATAAGAATTTTAATCAAAATCATTAGCCGATTTTGAGAAAATAGATTTTTTTTATTTCCACCCTTTATTAAACTACTCTTAATTATATGTCTAAACAGACACACAAATGGCATTGCAAAGACCACTTTTTAGGGTTTGGTGGGGTCATAAGTTGTTGGCATCCATTAACATTTCAGGTTAGATTTTATTTAACATCGCAAAGTGTTCGAAAAGTTAAAAAATAAAAATATTTGTGTATAGCTTGAAAGTTATTAGTTTTATAAAAATATGCTTCGGATAAAATATTTGTATTATCAATAGATCTACGTATTTGTAATGATAAGTAATTTAATATCTCAAATAGTTTAGGAGATATGATAAAAAATGAGAATTTTCTCATCAGACTGGAGCCCTTAAAGTAATTTTGCTGAAGTATTGAGAGTAGCCATTTTTTGGAATATTTATAAATGTTAAGAAATTAAATTTAATCAAAATTGTTAAAGCCGATTTTGAGAAAATCAACTTTCTCTTTTTGTCCTTCAGCAAACTAGGGTTATGGTTAAATATCCAATTCCAAAAACCCCTCGGGGCAACTCTATAAAAACCCTAGATACCAAGTTTTAGCCAGATCGGTAAAATAGTTAGGCTCTAGTTGGAGGTACAGACGAACGGACAGAAGGAAATTCAAAAACCACTTTTAT